>SNQJ01S0033902.1:94261-111445 GCA_010110895.2 Picea sitchensis
ATAAGGGGTTTGGTCTAGAAGTTTTAATTATATATATGATGCATCATTGTTTTGAAGGGTGTATTTTTCTTTTATAATCTCCAAAGTAATGTTTCATAAATCACATAGTTATATAATTTCTTAATTAGCTATTGAAGGTTAGAAAATATTTAGTGATTAGTTGGTTTTTAATTGTATATGTTGGCCATATGTTGAAATTGCAAAGCTTATTCTATTATATGGTCTAGTTATAGAATTTTCCTTGTTTCTCCTTTCTTCTTTTAAAACCCTATTTTTTTTATTTTTTTTAATAGCAGCCCTATCCAATGTGCTCAAAGGCTATCAAGTTGTAGCACATCCATTTCTATTTTCTACACTGAAGTTGAGCTATAAGTGGCGTTTGGCTTTTGTAAACGATTTTGTGATTTAATTTTGTGTTGATAAAAATCAATGATTGTTACAATGGTTTATTCTCAAGATTGTTTTGATTCGCCTCGAGGTAAATATATACTTCAAAGTTGGTATCTATCACAATTTTTGTGTTTGTAGCTAGAGTATGGTTATGGCCCTTATTTTTTATTTATCTTTTAAATCCTCTTATGTTTGTCATTGGCGGTCTCATCCAAGAGTTTTAATATCAACTCATAGAAAAGTGGATTTGGGATCAAAAGGCTATCAAGTTGCAGTGCGTCTATTTCTATTTTATTCTAAACATTGTTTTGATTCTCCTGGGGCTAAATATGTAATTTCAACAAAATCTGAACTGGCCTCCATTGCAATTTTTTGTACAATTTCTGGGATGTGATATTGTTCCCCATACCCATAAGGATCGATATGTATTTGTTTAAATACTTATAAGTTGTTTAATTAGCTATTGGAGGTTAGACAATATTTAGCTATTGAAGTTGTTTAGTGACAATTGAAGTAATTTGGTCATTGTTGTATGCAGGTTTTGAAGCACTTTAAGCCTGAGAGTCCATGGCTGAGACCTATACAAGACAAGTGAATTCTACCAAAAAGCTCCTCTTCTAATTTCTCAGACATAAAATCAAAGTGTCCATGGCTGAGACCTATACAAGACAAGGGAATTCTCCAACCAAAACCAACTGATTTTTTTCCTGAGAAATTAGAAGAGGATCTTTCTGAAGAATGTTGCTTAGTATAACAGATTGTTCTTGGCAAAAGATGAATGGTAAGGCATTGACAAGAAGGGTAAGGCATTGACGAGATTTTGTAGAGTTTAGAGTGATAAAATCTAGTTTTATTTTTATTAGATTTGTAAGGCATTGACAAGAAGGATTTTGGCTCTGAAAGCTACACTGTGAAAAAAAGAAGCAGTTCCAATAGATTTATATGATTTGAGAGTTGAATTTTTATAGGATTTGCATTGGAAGGTTGAGAAAAGGAGACTGGCCAACAAAAAATTCATTGATGATTACTTGTTCCTGGACATGAAGCCTATCTTGATTACATTCCATTTGAGTCTAGTGACATTGCCATAGTTTGGAAGCCTATGTTTGAACCTCTCTGTAAATATAATTTTGTGGTGTTGCATGACTTGTTGGTCTTTGGCATTACATATGGATTGAATKKGAATACCCTATACATGTGCARGATGTACACATTTTAACAAGGTTGTCTATGGAGGGGGAATATGTCTCCCATGCATTTCAAGTTATGAGGAAGCATGGTTGCAATAAGGATGAACCTAGCCTATATCACAAGTATGGTACATATAGGGGAGGTTGTGGTGCCATCATCTCATTGATTATTAACCCCGAGGGCCAATTTGCTTGCTAGTTGATTGCACTCCATCTCATGTGTAAATACACCAAGGAATAATTCAACCTGGATGCCCAATTTGTCACTAAATTATGTGTGCAGGGAACTAAATTGAAATGGTTTAAGTTATTAATAGATGAAGTCTTTCAGGCATGTGTTAATCCCCACACATAATCCACATAATTCATCTTCGGATATCCATTGGTTGCTTTTGGGATGTGGAAATGGAATCCCCTTTAGGGAAGATAAATTCATCCCATGCCCAATCAACAAATTCTTTCATTGCAATTTGATGCTTGGAAGAGTTGGAAGGACACTAAGAATTTTTCATTCAATGAGACCACTTTCAACAAATGGTATGACTAGATGATTAGAGTTACTAAACCCATTTTGTGAATCCCATAGGTGCTACAAGTGAATAAATTTTGATTTGGTATGAACATGGACAATACATTTATGTGGCCATGAGGGACTAATGTTGATAAATTCCATATCATTTATTTGCCCTATTACTTGATAGAATCATCTTTTGATAAATTCCGTGCCATTTCTTTGCCCCATTTCCAATTGCAACAACCAATCCATCTCTACCTTTGCTGAAGCTTGAGCCAACCGATGATTTTCTCCGAAATCTTGTAGAATTTGGCAACTGGAATGGGTTGGTCAGTGTTGAAGAAACCTTTTGTGCCTTTTATGAACTTGAGAAAAATAATGCCTCGCCTCTTTTCAACAATTTTTTTTTTTTAAATATTCAAGTCCGTCGGTCTTCCGACTACTACAGGTCGAACTTTCAACGAGAAACACTCCCAGCAAAGCGTTGGAACTACAGCACACTCGTCGGTCGCATCGGCAGGATAGCGTCAGAATATTCGTCGGTAGACTGACGGACGTCATCGGTAGTTTTCTGGTTGTCCTTTGAAATTAAATTTTTAAAGGCTGTCGGTCATAAGATGTTAGGGGAGTCGGAATACCGACGATAGTCCAATGTCGAAAAAACCACGGGAGATTTTTCAACGCCTGTTGAGCCCTCATAAGCGGTGGTTGAGCGATGTCAAACATCGGGGGTACGGCAATAGGGCGTCGGAAATTATGTCCATTTATAGTAGTGTTAATTAGGTATTTTCCATAATTATCTAAACACGGTTAAAGAAGGGATTCGATCCCCTATTCTGTAGGACCTGAAACTATAATGTAATGAGATATTATAAAAGATAGAATGGAATAAGGCATAGGGGTTGGAACCTGTTGAAGAAATAGTGCTCATTATTGTAATCAGCTCACAGAGCCACAGTTCATCAATCCAATAATACAATTGTAGCAGTTACAGGATTCATGTGGCAATCTTGGTGGTGAAGTGATTTTATCATTGTAATTTGTTTCCATTATGTTTCTCAAGTTATTCATATTCTAAATTATGCTAAGAAGTTTAAAGAATAGAATTTGTTGAGATATACACTATGATTTTGTCTTAGACATAATTATCAATGTTATCTTCTTAAGGGTTAGTTCCAGGATTCTTTATTGCCCTGTTATAACCTAGTCCTCTCATCTTTTTCCTCCAAATCCAAAATCAACATCAAAGATTCCAACAATAATGCCTACCTTTCCCTATAAGGCTATCTATAGAATCGGCCCTTGATTGAACTTCAACTTGTGACTCCATTTTCCAATGGATTTTCTTCATGTTTTGACCAATTCCAATCAAAAAACCCAACCATGAACTAGATAGCTAGCCTAATATCTTCTTTTAAAAAAAGCTAAAACTTATAGAGATAGCCCTCTCTGGGTCCAGGAGGGATAGATCCTGGACTTCAAAGCGGTTTGTGGTTACCTCTCTCAATTTCTTCCTTAGCCTGAGAAATTACGAAGTGCTACAGAACTCATAAATGAAAGCTTTGAGAATGTGCTACACGTTCTCAAACTTTATGTCAATATTATCTTTGTGTATCAGATGAAAAACTTTGGCACTGAAAAGAGATTAATATTCACACCTGATGTAGTGGATATCTATGAAATACAAACCAATTCCATGGTTGTTATCGGTGAGGTAAATCATCAATCTAGACTCTACACATTTTCTGAATTTATTGAACTAGATTATGCATTATTGCTTACCCATGTTGATGAAAACAATAGGATATGGCACGAAAGGTTCAGGAATTTAAATTTCAGATATATGCAACAAATTAGCAAGCAGGGAATGGTTGATGGTATACTCGACATCCACTTCTCCAAAGGAATTTGTGAGGGATGTGTTCTTGGAAAGCACCCTCAAGAGAAATTCGACAAAGGAAAGACTTAGAAGGCTTCCTTTCCTTTAGATCTGATCCATAGTGAACTCATGGGCCATTTTATGCATCCATCAATCAGCAAAGAAAGGTACATGGTCATTTTTTTTGATGATTTCTCACGCTTCACGTGGATTTTCTTTCTCAGGAAAAAATCATAGGTCTTTCAACACCTCAAAGATTTGAAAGCCCTTGTTGAGACATAGTCAGGAAAGAAAATCAAAGTCCTTTGAATAGATAATGGGGGAGATTATGTCAACCATGAGATCCATAATATTTTTCATGAGGCAGGGATTCAGTTGCAGCACACGGTTCCCTTTACTCCACAAAAAAACAGAGTTGTTGAGCGGAAAAATAGATCTCTAAAAGAGATGGCATCTTTCATGCTACATCTAAAGTCACTTCCACAAATATTATTGGTTGAAGCACTTAATTGTGAAACCTACATCCAAAACATATCTCCCCGTAGATCTGTCAAGGATAAGACCCCCTACGAGGCTTGGAGCGGCCTCAAATTGGAATTGACCCAGTTTCGTATATTTAGTTCATGTGCATGGGCCAGGATTCCCTCTAAGAAGAGGAAGGAACTTGATCCACAGAGAACAGACTGTATCTTTGTTGGATACCCTAACGGTGTGAAGGGATACAGACTCATTGATATTTTATCAGACTAGCTCATCATTGACTGTAGTGTCCAATTCGAGGAAAGTGTCTCGCATGTACCTCAGCAGTCGCATGCAGACACCTTTGTTCTTCCACTTGTCAGAGATGATGAGAATGCACATGTCGACTCTTATTTAGATGAGAGTTCTAATTCAGAGGATTCATAGGATTCAAATGATCTAGATATAGAGTCAGTATAATCAGATGCAGAGTCAATGCATGCAAATGTAGATGTAGAGCTAGAGTCGAGGCCCAAGTGGGCCCATACTACTCTTCAGGATGTAGGGGATCTTGTTGGGGATCCAACTGATACTAGGAGGACTCGATCTGATTTTGAGGAGCCTCCTCTTGCACTCACTGCCACTGAATCGTTTCCACCTAGGCATATTTTCTTGGTTCAGTCTTAAGATCCATAGTGTTATGGCAAGGCTACTAGAAATCCATTTTGGAATATTCCATGTAGGGGGATTACAAATCCCTCCTCGAGAACCAAACTTGGGATCTTCTTCCCCTTCCTTCAGGAAGGAAGCTTGTCAGGTGCAGATGGGTCTACAGGACCAAGAGTATAGCGGATGGACAAATTAGTAGATATAAAGCTAGGCTAGTTGTCAAAGGCTTTTAGCAAGTGCATGGCATTGACTATGATGAGACCTTCACTCCAGTAGCAAAGATGGATTCCATATGTTTGGAACTTTCCATTGTGGCATCCAAGGGATGGGAATTCCATCATATGAACGTGATGAATGCATTTCTTCATGGTGATCTCTCTCAGAATATCTATATGGAGCAGCCCCATGGATTTATGCAGGATTCATCTTTGGTCTTTCAATTAAAGAAGTCTCTTTATGGCCTCAAGAAGGCTCCGAGGGCATGGTATGCTAAGATGGACTCCTACCTATTGTCATGGAACTTTGTACATTGTAAGTCAGACCCAAATGTTTATATACTCAAGACGATTGATTCACTTCTATTCCTAGTTTTGTATGTTGATGATTTGTTGATCACCAGTTGCTTGACTTTAGCGATTGTTGCAATCAAGAGTATTTTTCATGATAGTTTCTTGATGATGGAAATGGGTCCGCTACATTTCTTCCTTGGACTTAATATCATTCAAGATGCATCCTGCATCAAACTATCTCAGGCCAAGTATACACGAGATCTCCTTGAGATATTTCACATGATAGACTGCAAGTCTTCCCCGACTCCTTTCCTATCAGGAGTCAGACTTGAGGATGGCGGGGACACTCCACTAGTTGACATCACACTATACAAACAACTAGTGGGGAGCTTGTTGTATCTCACACACTCCAGACTAGAACTCTCCTATGAAGTTGGAGCAGTCTCCAGGTTCATGCAAGAGTCGCATGAGCTACATTGGAAGGCTGCAAAATATATCCTTCGATACATACGGGGCACCATCACCTTTGGGATTCACTATGCAACAAACTCTAAATTGGACCACATCAAGTTCACTGATTCTGAATGGGTTCGCGATAACATTGATTGCAAGTCCACATCTAGTTACTCACTCAGTCTTGGTTCTCGTCCTATTTGTTGGTCATGAAAGAATCATGATGCTATTGCTTTATCTTCAGCCAAGGCAAAGTATAGAGGGGTAGTTAACATACCCATTCAAACTATGTGGCTACAACATTTTCTTACTAAGTTGGGAATTCAGTTTCATCAGTTGATTGTCATCTGGTGTGACAACTAGAGCACTCTGAAGTTTTGTATAGATCCATTTCAGAGGCAGCGAACGAATCATATCGAGATACACATGCACTACATATGGGACTTAGTACACAAGGGGATCATCGACCTTCAGTTTTTTCCTTCAACAGAACAAATTTCAGACATCTTCACCAAGACCTTCACTGAGAAGAAGTTCCATTCTCTGCGCAGTCATCTTGGAGTGAAGGAGAGAGTTTCCTAGAATTTGTTAGTTCTTCTTTTTTATATACATTGTACTTTGAGGGGGGGGTTTCCCATGAGTTTTTCTCTCTTTCCTCATTTATTTCAGTGTATCTTTTATATTTGGGTACCTAACATGACCTCATTGTTGGGACCCATTCTTTATTTTCACCATAGTGATGTTCAGGGGGGTGTCGCAGATACTTCACACACACCTACGGTTTATTTTTCCTGAGGTTTTCCCTATGTTTATTAGTCATTATTCAGTCTCCTTTATTTTAGGGAGAATATTCCTTCTAAAAGAATATTCTCTTCAGTTCACACTTCAGTTTGATCAGTTGATTGGAGTCTAGATGCCACATTGGGATTATCACCATGCAGCATTGAGATCATCACCATCTAATTTGCATTGTCCTTGGAATCATCACCAAACTAACACATTACTCATGATTCCCTTATCCCCTCCTCACTTCACTTTGTTTAAGTCAGTTAACTGAAGACTGATAGACTAGTTAACTCAGACTAGGTGGCAGTTCACTCCCGTAACTACCCGAGAGACAAGACTAGGTGGCAGTTCACTCCCGTAACTACTCGAGAGACAAGACTAGGTGGCAGTTTACTCTTGTAACTGTTGGTGTGTGTACAGGTCACTCTATACCACCAATATGGTGCATTGGATTCTCCTCCAGTGTGCATTAGTTGGGTTATACAGAGTATATCATGTGTAAATTATCATTCATTCATTTGGTTAATGAGAATTATTCCATTCTTTCTCTCCTGTTTCTTTTTTCTCATATTTTATCTGCAACTGTGTATGTCAATTCCTAGCTAGATCTATTATGTGCAGGTTCAACACATTTACATATGATACCATCTCAAATTTCCAAAATGCATAAGGTAATCACGGATGCACTTGATGTTTCTATTGATGGTTTGGAAGTTGAGAATGACAGCATAAAGGAAAGAATCAAAGAATTGGGCCTTGATGCCTCTTCCCATTTTGGCTATCCCTTTAACAATGATAAATCCAACCACATCAGGTACCAAATTCAAAGTATCATCAAGTTTTCTTATGGTTGTTCGAAATTATGTCAAGAGGAATATTAAAAAGATAATCTCACTCGTAATGGAGGCCTAGGAAGTCTCTAAAAATATTGTTTCTTTTAGTTCAAGACCGCATGTGTTCCATGAATATATTTAAGCTGGCCTTGAAATTGAAGAAGGGATTTATATAGATGTTGTCATACCATTTGAAATAAAAGTTTCAAATATGACAGAGGCAAAGAGAAGAGAATAATATTTTCCTTCGCCCACTCGAATTAAATAGTTGAAAGCCTGCTAGATAGAAAAGATTAAAAATCTAAAAGATATTGTTCAAACTTGTAGTGAAGTCATAACAAAGAGAGAAGAGTTATTCAAAAAAATAGCATAAATAGACTTGGCAGGTAGCACTGGTGAAGTTCAAGATCCAAAATTAATATTTAATTCAATGTTTATGGCAAAGAAGTCGTTTGATGAACACGTAGAAATATTGAAAGGATTATCGACAGAAAAATCCAATAGCGTAATTGAGGATGGTGAAGAAGAAATTGATAATTGGATTATTGATTACTCTATAAAAAAATCAAGACATTGAAGAATTAATCCATGGTATTTCTCATGATCTAAGAAATTTAGAAGGAAAATTATTTAATATCAAAATTAGACATGAGATAAATGTTGTGCCCATGAAAAACTATATTGAAGATTGGTTTAAAAGAGCAATTGATAAGTTAACTAAAGAGGGCCAAGAAATGACAGTTGGGACAGTTCCTATAACCGTCAGCGAGGAGAATAAAAGGACAACATCAAGCAGATGAAAAGGGAGAGATACCATCATAGCAAGTCCATGTTGGTCACATTTTTCTTTCTTTATCATTTTTCATCTAGCTATTCTTCTTCTTTGAATAGAAAGGTATAACCGAAATCTGATAACTTTCTCTTTGTCTTCTTTCTAGATCTTGTTTCTCTGCATCCACCCACCTTCTTCCTTCTATAGTTTATTTCCTTGTACATGTTTACTTTTATGGTCCGCGGGAGCCCTAATCTCAGTCCTCTGGACGAATGCCTTTTTAAATTTCAAAGCATTGTAACAAACTCTATTATTTTTTAGAAATCCCAAGAGAACTAATTCCTTTGAGCTATAACTCTAAGTTTTGAGTATAAAGTATTTGAAATTGATCCATCATAATCTTCTTTTGAGCTATGCAAGTATTTACTCTATGAAAGTTCTCTTATGTGTCTGGACCATTTTAAGCCCTAAATAGTGACACATTACCCCTTAATTGGGCATATTACATTAGTATTGTTATTTTATTTATGTCATCTTGGGTCCATTAGTTGTAATTGTACCTCCTAGTATCCTATATATACCAAGGAGACCTTTTTCATTTCGAATCATCTTGTATTTGTAAATTTATTTGGTTTATAAGGAGTTTTCCCCCTCAAAGAGGCTTCTTATCTGAAATTATCTCTTTGTGAAGGTGTTGAGTACTTATTCTGAGGTTTTTATGTTATTTTGATATTTGGTTCTTAACATTTAGTATCAAATCTCAAGGTCTTGGGATTTCGCTGTTGCATCTGAGACACCTTGGAATTGTTTCTATAACTTTGTTTTCATGAAATTTCAGAAGGAATACCTTGGATTATATTTAGTATATGGATCAAGGTACTTGGGGTTCACATTTCATCTATTGAGTCGTTATACTTTTGGAGATATATCCTGTGTAAGATCGGGTTCTGGAATCATCATGAATTTAGTCATTGCATAATTTTCACTATAAAATCCTTTATGTGACATTTCAAAACTTTAAACTCGGAGGATATTCAAAGAAATTATCAAGGTAGTTTTAATTAAAAAATTTACCTTTTGGGTCATCCTACTTTTGTAGATACACCGTATGTAAGATAAGGTAGATGAATAGTCCTATAAACTAGTTTCAAACAAGTGTTCTGGGTAAAAAAATAATATCTTCTTCAGTGAATATCCAAATTAAGTGAGACCAGTTTCATTAGATAGTGGACAGTCTGTAGTATTTTGGGTGCAAGCTTCAGAATCAAATATCATATATTTCTCTCTTAGTATCATTTACAATTACTCTCTCCTAGAAGGGACAAAAATCACCAAGGTGTGGGGAAGTTACCATAAATTCCACTTGGAACATCCAATTTTGATCAGAACCATGGCATTGCAGAGAAGATGTATCATAGAAATACAGAAAGAAAATTCAAACCCAAAAGGGCTAAAATTTTGGATATACAACAGAAGAAAGATTGTCTAGCAAAACCACCTCCAAATCCAGGTTTAAAAGTGATGTTTGGCCAACATTCCACCAAAAAAGGGAACTTCTACACCAAATAAGCCTTCAAACAGTCCTACCTGGACTCTTGATGAAGGTGAAAAAATACGCAGGGACATTAATGATTTATAAAATAAGGCAGTAACAAAAGATGAGCTACAAGGGATGATGGATTCAACTGAAGCTAAGTTGGAAGAAATAATGGATACTAAGATGGATGGTTTAAAAATGGAGATCATGGAAGGATTGAAAATTTTTCTAATAGAGAGGCCACCTGAAAGTGAAAATGTATCCCTTGAAATTCATGATGAGGACACAAGCAAGATGAATCAAGACTAGAGAAACTCCAACTTTGGGTTGAAGACCAACCACTTTCCTAAGATTGATATGAGGAATTTTGATGGCAAGGATCCAATCAAATGGAGTAGTTCTTTTATCTACATGATGTTCCACACACACAAAAGGTACGAATTGTGTCTTTATATTTAGAACCCAATCAATTTGTGTGGTATCTATGGCTTTGTTCTAGAAAATCACTTGTCACTTGGACAATTTTCACAGAATAAATGATAGCACACTATGAGGATACAAGAAGCAAGACCTTCTTCATCCAATTGATAAATCTCAAGCAAAAGGGTTCAGTTGTGGATCACATTGAGAACTTCCAAAGATTGAATATAAAGGTAACAGATATTCCATAATTATCACTTGATTGATGTATTCATAGGAACTTTAAAGGATAACATTCAACATGAGGTTTTCCTTTGGGAACCCAAATCATTGGAGAATGTGTTCAGGGTGGCGATAAATGTTGAAAGTAAAAATATGGCTATGGATACTAGAAGGACCACTCCTAACATCTATCGAGAGAATAATGTTCTTAACATCTATCGAGAGAAAAAATGGAGTAAAGAAAAGAAAAAGGTTTATTCTTTAATTGTGATAGCAACTACAGTAAGGGATATAAGTGTGGTGAGAAGAAATTATTCTACATAGATTGTGAAGAGGAAGAAGAACAAGAACCATCTCAAGATGAAAGTGTAGAAGATATTTGTTCCGAAGAGTTGACTCCCACCATATCATGTAAAGCATTGGTTGTAATTAGCACTCCTCAAACCCTCAAGATAGAAGGATATATCAAAAAGAAAAAGGTAATAGTCCTAATTGATTCTGGTAGTACTCATAATTTCATTCACTATAAATTAGTCAAATCTCTCAATTTATTTATATATCCAGTGCTAGAGTTTCAAGTAATGATTGCAGATGGAGGAACTATCAATTGCTCAGGAAAATGCCATAAGATCAATATTACTATGGGAGAATATGTAATGAATAGTCCAATGATTTCTATACCCATGGGTGGTGTTAATATCGTACTAGGAGTCTAATGGTTACAATCATTGGGAACAGTGGCTTTTAATTTTCAAGAAATTTTCATGAAATTTTCATTGGAAGGAAAGGAAATTGAGTGAAGGGGTACCACGGGGAAACCTAGTAAGGTGATAAGCTCTAATGGCATAAAAAATTATTGAAAAATCGGAATCAAGTTGTAATTGTACAACTATGCTCACTAGATGTTCAAATATCTAAGCCATATATCCCCTAGATCTCCAAGGGATCATTGATAAGCATTCCAAAGTATTTTAAATATTCCCAGAGGTCTTCCACCCACTCCCAATCATGATCATGATATTAATATAACTCCTGGGAGTGTTCCTCCTAACATTAGGCCTTACAAATACCCTTATGCCCAAGAGAGTGAAATTGAGTGTATGGTTGAAAAAATGTTAGAGGTCGGCATTATTAGACCTAGCCAAAGTTGTTACTCTGTACCAGTGGTAATGGTACTCAAGAAAGAGGGCTCATGACGTATGTGTCCAGATTATAGAGATCTCAACAAGATCACTATTAAAGATAAGTTTCCCATTCCTATCATTAATGAATTGCAATATGAACTACATGGAGCAATCTACTTTGCAAAGTTGGATCTTCGTTCAGGGTATCATCATATTAGAATGAAGGAAGCAGATATCCCAAAAACAACATTCAGAACTCATGAAGTCCATGATCAATTTTTGTTCATGCCTTTTGGACTTACGAATGCACCTTCCACATTCCAAGGGTTGATGAATTCCATTTTCAAGCCCTTCCTTCGAAAATTTGTGTTAGTATTTTTTGATGATATACTAATCTATAGCAAGTCGACATGTTAGCAGGGTGTTATAGCTACTAAAGGATAAACAACTATATGCCAAACCATCCAAATGTTTCTTTTGGGTGAAGGAGGTAGAGTATTTGGGTCATATTGTATCTCATGAAGGTGTCAAGGTAGACCCTAACAAGATCAAGGTAAAGATGAACTAGCCAATTCCCAAAACATTGAAGAATATTAGAGGAATTTTGGGTTTGACGGGTTACTATTGCAAGTTTGTTCGGAACTATAGAAAAATAGCAGCACCTTTAACAACATTAACTGAGAATGATGCATTTTCATGGACTCCAGAGGAAACTCAATATTTTGAACATTTTAAAGAGGCGATGTGCAAAGATCTTGTCTTGACCACACCAAACTTCACAAAAACCTTTATTGTGGAATGTGATGTCTCGGGAAATGGCATTGGTGTTGTTGTAATGCAAGAAGGAATGCCCCTTGATTTTGAAATTCGGTCACTCAAGGGAAAGGACTTACACAAAATCATTTATGAGAAGGAAATGATGGAAATACTACATGCCAATGGCACCCTTACCTAATAGGTAGGCACTTCAAGGTCAAAACAGATCATGATAGTCTTAAATACTTCTTCAGACAAAGACTATATTCATAAGAACAACAAAAATGGGTGACCAAGATGTTGGGTTATGTTTTTGAAATCATCTACAAAAAAGGGAAGCGAATTGTTGTGGTAGATGCACTCTCAAGAAATGATGAATATGTTGAGGCCTTTCTCTATGTTATCTCAATCATCCAACCTGATTGAATAATAGAAGCAAGGGATGAATGGAAGAATGATGAAAAAGTGTGGACTCTCATTCAAAGGTTGCAACAAGATTCCAGTGCATCAGATACATTTACATGGAAAAATGATTCACTATGGTACAAAGATCGCTTATATTTATGTAAGAAATCCCAACTCAAACAAAAGGTACCCTTGGAATTGCACACCTCTCTAGTAGGAGGGCACTTAGGATTTTCGAAAACCTACCACATGGTGAAGAAGGAATTTTTTTGGGATGGCCTTAAAACTGATGTTCCAAGGTTTCGGGAAGAATGTTTGGTTTACCAAAAAAATAAGGTGGAAACAATTAAGACCCCGAGTCTTTTACAACCATCAGCCATCCCAAGTCAATGTTGGTAGGAGGTTTCCATGAATTTCATCACAGGGTTACCAAAGTCTAAAGGAAAGAGTGTCATCATGGTGATTTTTGATAGACTGACCATGTGTGCACACTTTTGTGCACTCTCTCACCCTTTCAAAGCTAGTACAGTTTCCACCACATTCATGGAGAGTTCAAAAGCTGCATGGAAGCTCAAAGATTATTGTAAGTGACAAAGATCCCATCTTCACTGGACATTTTTGGACATAATTATTTTCTTATTTGGGTACTCAATTGTCTCATAGCTCATCTTATCACCCTTAATCTTATGGACAAACTAAGATATTGAACAAATGTCTGGAAGGCTACCTTCGTTGATTTGTCTCTGATAAACAAACACTATGGTTCAAGTGGTTACCCTTGGAAGAATGGTGGTATAACACTTCCTTTCATACTGCAACAAAAATGACACCATTTATGGTGCTCTATGGATATCACCCACCGTCCATCACTTCTTCTCTAAAAGAAAAATATAAATTTCAAGCAGTGGAAGATCACATCGAGCATCAAAAACAAGTTCTCCAACTCTTAAAGGACAACCTAACCATGCCACAGAATCGCATGAAACAACAAGCAGATCAGCATTGTAGTGAAAGAAGTTTTGAAGTAAGGGATTGGGTATTTTTAAGACTATAATGATACAAACAGATGTCCCTCAAGCAAGATAAGAAGGATAATAAATTATCACCAAAGTACTATGGCCCTTATAAGGTGTTGCAAAATATTGGTACTATGGCATACAAATTGGAGTTGCTTGCATCTTCGCAAGTACACCCAGTTTTCCATGTTTCATGCTTAAAGAAGGTTATAGGTGAAAATATCCCAGTTCGAATTATATTACCAGAACTTGACAAGGAAGGAAAAATCATATTGGGGCCTGAAGTTATCACTGACACAAGAATTTTCCAGCTGAGGAATAGATCTATTTCAGAGTATCTCATTAAGTGGAAGAAACTATTTGTTAAAGATTCCACTTGGGAAGATAAGTATTTTATACAAAAGCATCCAAAATTACTCAAGCGTTGTGGACAATAATTGTCTGAAGGGGAGGGGCATGTTAAGCCCTAAATAGTGGCACATTACCTCTTAATTGGGGCATATTACATTACAATTGTTATTTTATTTATGTCGCCTTGGGTCCATTAGTTGTAATTGTACCTACTAGTATCATATATATACCAAAGAGACCTTTTCATTTGGAATCATCTTGTATTTGTAAATTTATGTGGTGTATAAGGAGTTTTCCCCCTCGAAGAGGATTATTATCTAAATTTATCTCTTTGTCAAGGCATTGAGTACTTATTCTGATGTTTTTATGCTATTTTGATATTTGGTTCTTAACATAGCATCTTATTTTATTTTTATATCTAATCAGAACTCTTTATTTTCAATATGATGGATGTGAGGAAATTGTGTTAAATGTGTGAGGTTCTTGGTCCTTTCTCAGGAATTCTCTTAAAATAAATCTTTTATCTTTCAACATTTTTATCTTTATTTGAGAATAAATATGGGACCATCTTAAGGTCCTATATTATTTCTCGATCTAAAGTTATTAAACAATATCATAAGCCAAAGAGGATTACTACCTCTATAAAAACACAGGAGGATTGATATCCTCGTGAGGTTGTCGTTTTGATCCTGACGGATTCAAGCATCAACATTTTTGGTGAATCCACTGAGGAGCAACTAAAATATTTGAATCTATTTTAGCATCCTTAATTTCCTTAGGCTAACCAGCCCCAGTTAGAAATTGGATTAAATAACCAACGAAGAATTTTAATCAACTATATAATCTTGCAATAACAACAGTCGAAACCAAAGAAGAATTAGAAAGGTCTTGGAAAACACTGGTTCAAGAAGAAGAAGGAGAAATTATTTGAATGCAAATAAGGGAAGAAATACAAGACTGAAGAAACAAGATACAAGCTCAAAGATCACAAGAACAAGGACAGAATTGAAACTGGACGAATATAGAGGACCAATCACTAGAAGTAAAAGAAATCAATTGCATACCTTAAAAAGTGAAGAATATATTCCTGACGAAAAGCAAAAGCTTCTAGACATTGCTGAAAGGGAAGAAAGAAATGAAGAACCACATGAAGAAATATGGGAGGAAAAAATACATGAAGAAGGATAAAGATTCAAAAACCCTAGACGAATAAGAGAATATCCTCTAGACCTGTGAGGTGAACAACACGAGCTCTCAATCCTCCCTAAAGGTACTTTAAAATAATTTTTTGGATATGGAACAATTGATGTTAAAAGACATGTTGATTTGTTCCTGGATGTTTGTGACTTTCATCTTGTTGAATATGACAATGTAATGGTAAGGTTTTTTCTCCGAACCTTATTGGGCTAAGCCTATGAATGGTATACAACAATGCCCACCAGATCAATTAGCTCATTCGATGATCTTGAAAGCATGTTCCTAACTATGTTTGCCCCCTCAGTCGTGTAATACACCCTTCTCACTAATTTCACTCAGATTTGTTTAAATAAGAATGAGAGAATACGATATTTAAATCTCATATTCAATAAAACTCTAAGCAAAATTCTTGAAGATAAAAGGCCAAATGGCATAGTAATATTTAGTTGTTATAAAAATGTTATGCCACCAAATGTAAAGTTTGCTATCAGAACATCCCAAATGGATACCCTTGTTAAGCCCTAAATAGTGGCTCATTACCCCTTAATTGGGGCATATTACATTAATAATGTTATTTTATTTATGTCGAATTGATTCCATTAGTTGTAATTGTACCTCCTAGTCTCCTATATATACCAAGGAGACATTTTCATTTGGAATCATATTTTATTTGGACATTTATGTGGGGTATAAGGAGGTTTCCCCCTCGAAGAGGCTTATTACCTGAAATTCTCTCTTTTTCAAGGCATTGAGTACTTATTCTGAGGTTTTTCTATGCTATATTGATATTTGGTTCTTAACATATGGTATTAGAGCTCAAGGTCTTGGGGTTTTCCTGCTACATCTGAGACACCGTGGAATTTCCGCCATAACTTTTTTTCTACAATGTTTCAGAAGGAATTTCTTGGATGATATTTAGTAGATGGATCAATGTATGTTGGTTTAAAATTTCATCTCCTAAGGCCTTATACTTTCAGAGATACACACTGTGTAATATAGGGTTCTGGAATCATAATGAATTGATTCATTGCAGAATTTTCGCTATAAATTAATTTTATGTAACATTTTAGACCATGAAATCCGGAGGCTATTCACACGAATTAGTAAGGTATCTGTGGTAAAAATTTCAGCTTCTGGGTCATCTTACATTTGTAGATACACCATGTGTAAGATAGGGTAACTGACTAGTCCTATTGACTAGTCTCAAGCAGGTGTTCCAGGTAAAACAAGCATAATTTATTCCTTGAGTATCCAAATTGAGTGAGACCAGTTTTATTGGATATTGGACAGTTCGTAGTAGTTCTGGTACAATTTTCATAATTTTATATCAATTATTTTGTGCAGGACATGTTATACAAGTGAGATCTCCTGGAAAGGCCAAAAATTAGCAAGTTGTGGGGAAGTTACCATAAATTCCACTTGGTACATCCATTTTTTATCAGATCTATGGCATTGCAAAGAAGAAATATTAGAGAACTAAAAAAATGAAAAATTCATACCCAGAAGGGCCAAAATTTTGGATATACAATAAAAGGAAGATTGTCTAGCAGAACCTCCTTAAAATCAAGGTTTAAAGTGATACTTGGCCAACATGCCACCAAAAAAGGGAACTTCTACACCAAATAAGCCTCCAGACAATCCTACTTGGACTCTTGATGAAGGTGAAGAAATGTGTAGGGACATAAATGATTTACAAAAGAAG
>SNQJ01S0033902.1:112761-138815 GCA_010110895.2 Picea sitchensis
AACTCATGAAGGCCATTATGAATTTTTGGTCATGCCTTTTGGCCTTACAAATGCACCTTCCACATTCCAAGGGTTGATGAATTCCATTTTCAATCCCTTCCTTCGAAAATTTGTGTTAGTATTTTTTGATGATATACTAATCCATAGCAAGTTTTGGTAGGATCATGTGTGACATGTTGACAAGGTGCTACAACTACTAAAGGAGCAACAACTATATGCCAAACCATCCAAATGTTTCTTTGGGGTGAATGAGGTAGAGTATTTGGGTCATATTGCATCTCATGAAGGTGTCAAGGTAGACCCTAACAAGATTAAGGCCATGATGGACTGGCCGATTCCCAAAACATTGAAGAATCTTAGAGGATTTTTGGGTTTGACAGGTTACTATTGCAAGTTTGTTCGACACTATGGAAGAATAGCGGCACCTTTAATGACACTAACTAAGAAGGATGCATTTTCATGGACTCTAGAGGCAACTAAATCTTTTGAACCACTTAAAGAGGTGATGTGCAAAGCTCCTTTCTTGACCACTCCAGACTTCGAAAAAACCTTTATTGTGGAATGTGATGCCTCGGGAAATGGAACTGGTGTTGTCCTAATGCAAGAAGGAAGACCCCTGGCTTTTGAAAGTTGACCACTCAAGGGAAAGGACTTACATAAACCCATTTATGAGAAGGAAATGATGGCAATACTACATGCATTGAATAAATGACGTCCTTACCTAATAGGTAGGCACTTCAAGGTCAAAACAGATCATGATAGTCTTAAATACTTCTTGGAATAAAGACTATCTTCAGAAGAACAACAAAAATGGGTGACCAAGACATTGGATTATGATTTTGAAATCGTCTATAAAAAAGGGAAGCAAAATGTTGTGGCAGATGCACTCTCAAGAAAGGATGAATATGTTGAGGCCTTTCTCTATGCTATCTCGATCATCTAACCCGATTGGATAATAGAAGCAAGGGATAAATTGAATAATGACGAAAACGCGTGGACTCTCATTCAAAGGTTGCAACAGGATTCCGGTGCATCAGATACATTTACATTGAAAAATGATTCACTATGGTACAAATATCTCTTATATTTATGTAAGAATTCCCAACTCAAACAAAAGGTACTATTGGAATTGCACACGTCTACAGTAGGAGGGCACTCAAGATTTTTGAAAACCTACCATAGGGTCAAGAAGGAATTTTTTGGGGATGGCCTTAAAATTGATGTTCAAAGGTTTGTCGCAGAATGTTTGGTTTACCAACAAAATAAGGTGGAAATAATTAAGACCCCAGGTCTTTTACAACCATTAGCCATCCCAAGTCAGTGCTAGGAGGAGGTTTCCATGGATTTCATAAAAGGGTTACCAAAGTGTGAAGGAAAGAGTGTCATCATGGTGATTTTTGATAGAATCACCAAATACGCACACTTTTGTGCACTCTCTCATCCCTTCAAAGCCAGTACAGTTGCCACCGCATTCATTGAGACAATTCAAAATTTACATGGCAGCACAAATATTATTGTAAGTGACAGAGATCCCCTCTTCACTGGAAATTTTTGGACAGAATTATTTTCTTGTTTGGGTACTCAATTGGCTCATAGTTCATCCTATCATCCTCAATCTGATGGACAAACCGAGATAGTGAACAAATGTTTGGAAGGCTACCTTCGTTGCTTTGTCTCTAATAAACAAACACAATGGTTCAAATGGTTACCCTTGACAGAATGGTGGTATAACACTTCCTTTCATACTGCAACAAAAATGACACCATTTATGGCACTCTACGGATACCACCATCATCCCATCACTTCTTATCTAAAAGAAAAATCTAAGGTTCAAGCAGTGGAAGATCACATCGAGCATCAACAATTTCTCCAAATCTTAAAGGACAACCTGACCATGGCACAAAATCTCATGAAACAAGAAGCAGATCAACATCGTAGTGAAAGAATTTTTTAAGAAGGGGATTGGGTGTTTTTAAGACTACAACCATACAAACAGATGTCCCTCAAGCAAGCCAAGAAGGATAATAAATTATCACCAAATTACCATGGCCCTTATAAGGTGTTGCAAAAGATTGGTACTATGGCATACAAATTGGAGTTGCATGCATCTTCACGAGTACACCCAGTTTTCCATTTTTCATTCTTAAATAAGGTTATAGGTGACAAGATTCCAGTTCAAAATATATTTCCAGAAATTGATGAGGAAGGAAAAATCATATTGGAGCCTGAATCCATCACTGACACAAGAATTCGCCAGTTGAGGAATAGATCCATTTCAAAGTATCTCGTTAAATGGAGGAAACTATTGGCTGAAGATTCCACTTGGGAAGATGAGTATTTTATACATAAGCATCCAGAGTTACTCAAGCGTTGCGGACAACACTTGTCTCAAGGGGAGGGGCATGTTAAGCCTTAAATAGTGGCTCATTACCCCTTAATTGGGGCATATTACATTAGTAATGTTATTTTATTTTTGTCGGATTTATTCCATGAGTTGTAATTGTACATCCCAGTCTCCTATATATACCAAGGAGACATTTTCATTTGGAATCATCTTTTATTTGGAAATTTATGTGGGGTATAAGGAGGTTGTCCCCTCGAAGAGGCTTATTACTTGAAATTCTCTCTTTTTCAAGGCGTTGAGTACTTATTCTAAGGTTTTTCTATGTTATATTGATATTTAATTCTTAACAACCCTAGAGAAAGAAATGACTAAAGCCATAGAAATGGAGGAAATCATGATTAAAACGAGCGTTTACCTTGATATTATCCTTGGAAAAGTACAAAGACGGATGGGTAATCTTAATATTGATGATCAAGGAGGCCTCTAGTTCGAGATCAAGGAATAAAGAGCAAAATCAACGACTAAGTCAAAATCAACCCACTGGTGGAGGATTTTTCAAAGGAACCATATTGGATGTAAAGACAGACCCCATTGGAACCCAAGAAACTAAGCAAAGGATCGAAATTGCATAGATGAATAGAACAATTAGACAGATGCAAAATGAAATAACTAGACTAAGAAGGAATGATAATTACCTACCCAATCCAAGGATGTTGGTCCAGGAAAAAAGAAGGAGCCCTCCTCAAGATAAAAGAGTGAGGTTTGAAAATGTTGATAATCAACAAAAGTAAAGGGTTCCCAGAAAACTAGTTCTGAATGCATCAGCTCTTGATGATCCATATAATGAACAGATAGTTGAACAAGAAAATGATTATTTACTAGAGGAAAATTTTGAACCTGTACAGACAGATGGATGTGAGACATCCATGTATATATTTGAATAAAGCGAATATGATCCAGAATTGCAAGATAATGTTTCCCAAGCACAGGCATTTGTAAATAAGTCCAAAAGTAAAGATGATTATGAAAAAGACAAAGTGAAAAACAAAGAAAAAGATATAAAAAGGGGGAATGAGAAAGAGACTAATAAAAATATGATGAGTAACATTGGAGGTAAAAAGAAACATCAAATATCAACCTCCCCCCCTCCCCCATATGAAATATAATGTTGTTGATGATATGAGTAAGTCTAGGATTACTCTACCTTTCACAGAAGTCGTAAAGATTCCTCAACATAGAGAAAATATTTTAAAATTCTTGGATGACCCAACTAGAACAATTGAAGTCGTTGTTACAAGCCGGAAGCAAAGTCAAAACACATAAGCAATCAAGTTGAGAGGCAAAGTCCCACCCTTCTATATTTCAATAGAAAACCATGATGTTGCACTCCATAATTTTCTAATTGATACCGATGCGAAAAATAATATCATGCCCTTGGAAGTAATGGAAGCAATGGGTATGAGTTGCACTAGATATTATGAAACAGGCGAAATAATTTATGCGATTGATTCCAGGAAGGTGCCAGCTTATGGATAAATTAAATATTTTTACGCTTGGATCACTGCTACTCATATTATTAAAGTTTTCAATATTTTGGTGGTGGATATTCCCCCCTGCATATGGAGTCGTCCTCGGAAGAGATTGGTAATCCATGATTAGAGGCTATATAATGAATGATGGAAGTTGCACAATGTTTCCAGATAAATAAGGAGTAATGATCAAGGTTCCTCGTGAACCCAGGAAGTCGTTTTCTTTCAAAAAGAAGGATGACGAGCTAATGGAAGATTATCTAGATGTTGGTATCAAAAATTATGCTATCCTTGACATGGAACAAATTGAGGACATGGAAAATCAAGATAATCATTTTGTGGGATACTAGAGGATGTCATTTGATGGAGCTTGCTCGTGGAGTTGGAATTGTCCTTACAAGCCTGGAAACATTGTGCACCCATATTCTATCAAACTTGAATTTGCATGCACAAATAATGAGGTGGAATATGAGGATTTGATTCAAGGAATGATCCTTGCACAATAAATGAAGATAGAAAATTTGATCGTGACTGACGACTCTGAGTCGGTAATAAATCAAGTTACTAAAAAATATAAGATTAAGAAGGAAAGACTTAAATTATATTTCAAAAGAGTAAGAGAACTGATTGAATCATTTTTTTCTTTTAATATTTACTTAATTCCAAGGGATAAAAATCAAAAGGAAGATCCATTAGCATTGGCGGCTTCACTGTCGAACCCAGATGATGTCCATAGTAAAACATATTTTCAGGTAAAAAGAGTATTTCAACCTTTTGTACCTGACAATCAAGAGTATTTTCAAGTATTTGAGAACGATGAAGACCTAGAATTTTTTTTAGTAAATGGTAATGAAGATGAGGATAATGACATTATTGTTGTTCCAAAGATTTGTGTTCAGTCTGAATCTCTTTTCACAAGAGATGATCATGCTAAAAATCTCCTAGAATAAGTGTTGATCTGAAAAGTTCAAGAAACGAGAAAGGTTAATGTCCGGACTGATAGTTCCCCAAAGTATATCAACCTGGGAATTTATTGTACAATCGATGAAGTCGACCAATATGTCACACTCTTTAAAGAATATCTTTAAAGAATATTTAAGCACATCATCCCATTAAGAGAAGGAGCAAAGTCTATCAAGAATAATATAAGGATGATGAACCCCAAGTTGAAGCCATTGGTGAAGGTTGAGTTGGAAAAGTTGAAGAAAGTTGGAATAATATATCCCATCATACATTCTAACTAGCTTTGAAATCCATTGGTTGTGAGAAAGAAGACTGGGGAGATTCGGATGTGTGTAGATTTCAAGGATATTAATAAATCTAGTGTAAAATGTAATTACCCTTTTTCTAACATGGAATTTATCATCCAACAAGTCATTGGATCAGCCTGCATGTCCATGTTAAATGGTTTTTTCTGGGTATAATCAATTCTTGGTTGCAGAGGAAGACAGAGCGAAGACAACCTTCATAACACCTTGGGAGACATATACATATGCTCAGATGCCCTTTGGTTTAAAGTATGTTTGAGCTACATTTCATAGGGATATGGATCATTCTTTTGAGGGTTTGATAGGAAAATTCATGGTGGATTACCAAGATTATTTGACAGTCCATTCAAAGACAAGAAATGAGCACATTCATCACATGAGGAAAGTATTTAATAGATGTAGATTATATGGAGTTTCTTTGAATCCAAAGAAATGTTTGTTCATTGTGACTGAAGGAAAAATTTTGGGTCATATTGTATGCAAAGAAGGAATATATATTGACCTAGAGAGGGTTAAAGCTATAAATTAACTCAACCCTCCATCATCTAAGAAAGGAGTGCATTCATTTTTTGGTAAAATCAATTTTGTACAGATATTTTTCCCAGATTACGCAAGTATTGTGAAGCCGATCAATTCATTGCTAAAGAAGGATCAAAGGTTCAAATGGACTTCATATGCACAAGAATATTTTAGTAAAATCAAAAAGGAAATCACTATAGCCCTAGTCCTAATTAGTCCAGACTTCCGAAGAGACTTCATCATTTATTCATTTGCAACAGAAATTGTTGTGGCATCTATTCTTACTCAAAGAAATGCCAAGGGTGAAGAATTACCAATCTGTTTCATGAGCAAGGCCCTTCATGATTATGAATTACGATATTCAGAATTGGAAAAACAAGCCTTGTCTATTGTAAAGGAAGTAGCACACTTTCGGACTTACATATTAAATTCTCATGTCATTTCATATATTCCATCCTCTCATGTTAAGATGATTTTAAATAAGCAATTGAGAGAAGGGAAATGGGAAAATTGGCTCGCAAAGATTCAAGAATATGACATTGAAATTAAGCCTTTAAAAGAAATCAAAGGGAAAATTTTGTGTAAGATAATTGTGAACGATGATACTTTGAATGGAGTAGTTTTGGTTTCAATTGGAAAACCTATATCTGGTTTTGAATGGTATAAAAATATTGTATTTTATTTAAAATCTAGAAATTCCCTGTCACCATGACTGCAAAGGAAAGAAGAGCATTAAAAATGAAATGAAATCAGTATGTATTGATTGTCAATGTTTTATTCAGAAGGTGGAATTATGATGGCATATTATTAAGGTGTGTTGATGAACAGAGAGCTCAAGAGTTAATACAAGAATTTCATGGAGGTATATGTAGTGGACATTTTGCACCCACTGCTACAACGCATAAAATAATAAGAGATGGATTTTATTGGCCATCCATTTTCAAAGACGCATATGATATGGTGAGAAAGTGCATCTCTTGTCAACATTTTTCAGGGAACATGAAAAAATATGCAATGCCATTACAACCCATCTCTGTAGAACATTCATTCAGGCAGTGGGGACCAAACGTCATCTGACCAATAAATCCAAAATCAAGTAAAGGGAATATATACATCCTCACTGCTATAGATTATTTCACGAAGTGGCAAGAAGCAGTAGCATTAAAAGGGGATGAATACGAAGAATTGATTAAGTTTCTTAAAGATAATATATTGTTGGGTTTGTGTTATATTTTTTGCATGAGTAGTAGTGTTTGCGTTGCAAAAGGCGTGCAGGGGGGTTTGAGGGGGGGTGAAAGGGGGAGAAATCCCCCGCACGGGGGTTCGGGGGAAGCACCCTCGATAAAAAAAAAAAATCGTCGGGAAACATGTCACATTTTTGTCTTGTTTTCTGTGTTGCCTCAATTTTCGTGTCCATTATTTGTCGGTTTTTCAGCACATGGTTTTTGTCGATGGTTTTCTATTTACGGTTAAGGAATTAGGGTTGTTGACTAATCCAGGTCATTGGGTTAGGGTTTTGGTTTTTGTTGTCTCTTATATGTATATTGTATTGTAAACAATGTATCACTCTGAATGAATATGGAATATGTTGGTTTTCCCAGTTTGGGTTTCCAGGGGAAAAATCTCTGTGTAATGTTTGTATTTGCCATTGTATCTTGTCTATTCTTTTCCTGAAAATTTGTTTGCAATAAATATTGTACAAGGTTAAAATCTACATAAATTATCAAGATTTGATGTTCCAGAAAAGTTCATTTCTGACAATGGTTCAATTTTCATCAGGTCAAAATTTACAGATTTTTGTGGAGAATATGGCATCGTCATGGGTAAATCATCAAAATATTATCAACAAGGAAATGGTCTTTTTGAATCTACCAACAAGACTCTCATTCATATCTTAAAGAAAACTATTGATCAGAATTAAAAGAATTGGCATTTGAATTTGACGAACGCTCTATGGGCGAGAAGAATGACTCTGAAATACAGTACTAGTATGTATCCATATATGTTGGTTTATGGAAAGGAAGAAAAAATGCCAATCAGCCTCAAACTAAATTCCTTGACCTATGCAGTTAATACAGAGGACGCAGAAGATAATACTCTTATGCAAAAGAGATTAAATCAACTATTAAAATTGGAAGAAGAATGAAGTGAAGCTTTGAATAGAACATCTGAGAGGTAGTAGAGTGTCAAAAAATATTTTGATTAGAGCACAACAGTAAAGAATTTTCAAAAAGGAGAACTAGTGTTACTCTGGAACAAAGCTAAGGAAAAAACATCAATGCACACAAAGTTTGAAGCACTCTGGATTGGGTTGTGCATCATTGAAAATATCTTGGGTTTCAATTCATATATGCTCAAAGACATGAAGGAGAAAATTGTGATGTTGTCTGTTAATGGTCAACACCTGGAAAAAAATAAAAATAAAAATAAATAAATAACGCCTAAAGTTATGTCTTCTCCTTGTACATAGATTTCATTTAATTTTGTGCATCCTTATTGTTTCAACTCCATAGCCCAAATGATAAAACATTCGGTCATGAAGATTCTAAATTATTGACTACCCGCAAGGGGTTATCATCCTAGAGTTAGAGCTAGTTGTTGAACCCCTTTCGTGCTTTTCTATTTCCCCACCCTTATTCTATTTTCCCACCTCTTTACACCCTTTCTTCCCCCCCTTCTATATTTTCCCTTTTTTCCCATTTTCTATTTATCCCTTCTTTTTTCCCTTTCTTTGTTATTATACTTAGCCATTTTCACATTCGCGGACATTCGAACCCGCAGACTGCCGCACTTGTATTCTCGTTCATTCACCTATACATAGGTCCGCCAGCACTTAGAATTTTATTTAATTCATGGGTACATGGATTCAAATATTTTCCTTCCCTTTCTGCAGCCTTCACATTGCACTTCAACTTCCATGTTCTACATTTCGACCGACCGCATTCTATACTTAGTCTCTTTGGATAGCTTATCCAACCATGGGTTGGTGGGTTCATGAAAATTTCATATTGAAATTCTCTTATCTCTGCCCTCGCCATTACACTGATTTTCCCAATGCACAATAAGTGTTATTTAAATGCTAACAATTGTTTTGCATAATTCAAAAAGGTCATTATTAATGGTGAATGGATCAAGAAATATGCATTAAATATTCACTTAATTATCATTTGTGAGGGGATTAAAGTATCATTATCTCTAGAAAAGGCTCATTTGTAAATATCATTCAACCGAAGAAACAGTTCTATCAACTTAATGGAAGCATCAACTCGAAAACAGTCATGTGGTGATACTTTGAATCTTTTTGGCCACGAAGATTAGAATTTCCAGTGGTCTAGAGCATAATGGTATTATTCCTCCTCTCCTACTTCTCAAATAAATGAGAATGTGATTTGGACATCTAGGATTTCTCTTGCTAGTTGTGTTCCAAGGGTTTTCGACTGTAAAGAAATTGTTCCATGGTGTGCTGACAAATACATACCAAATCAAAGGGCTATACAACTCCATGGACATTCCCCAATTTCTTTGTTGCCTCAAGCTTTCTGTAAAATGTTAAAGCTGTTAGATCTCACTCTCACCTTCAAAGGTGAATCTTGTAGAGACTTTTTGAAGAAACATAATAATGGGCTCAACCTCTTGCCATAGTACTTGGAGAATACTTTGTCCATACCAGTGGATATAACCAGAATTCAGGTTGACTCTTTGAATAACCCTTATCGAGAAATCGCATGGTTATTCACCAGAATAACAGGTCAGGAGAATATTGCTTCCATATCTTGGATGATTTTATATATCTTGTATTTTACAGTCCAAGAGAAAGTTATTTTTGACTGGGGTAAGCTCATTTCCATCGAAATTGATTCCCAATTATCGCATTACAAAAAGGATAATAAATTCTTTATGACTTGATATTTGATAATTTTTTATCGCATATTGTTACCAATTCCCAAATTTGACTATCAGCAAGAGGATAAAATGTGAAGCGGACCCTGCTACCTTTTGGTATCAGGAATTATGGAGGCATAAAACCCCTTTATTTTTCTATGAATTTTATAATGATTTTTTTTTAGTTTTCAAAAAAAAATTATTCGACAAAAGCACCTTCGGGATATCTATTGAAGCTACCAAAATTGTCGAGAAGAAAGGAACGATAGAAAAATGGAAAATCATAGTATTATAAGAATATTTTGTTCAAAGTAAAATCCTTCGTTTCTTCCATATTATGTGTCTGATAAATTCTTCATCACGGAGGTAGCAAGGAAATACAATTTATGGTTGCACTTTTTCCATGAAAAAAGGAAAATGCAGTTTATTCCTTTGTCATGGAGGATTGGAGAATTTTTATTGAGGAATATAAATAAAATTGATGAATTTGCAGGTCATTTTAACAATGTCAATTTGAAATATGATGAGAAGATCAAAGGTTTTGACCCAAGCAAAACCTTTGTTGAACATATGCAATCAGTGGGGTTTAGTATGTACTTCATTCAAATATTTTTGAGTGAAGAAGAAGAAATCGATATCCAGAACACCCCTGCACATAATACTGTAAATCTAGAAACCTTACTCAACAACAACGATCATTATAAATAAAAAGAAAAGAATTGTGGTGATAGGAATGTTCAATCTCCAGTTGCCACTCCAAAAAATACTACATCCAGGAGCAATGCTCCAACGACCTACCCAGTTAAAAAGTCTGTCAACAATAGCTCTAGTGGAGGAGGAGATAAGAACCTCCCCTCTGGAAAAATTGAAAGTTCTCACAAACTTCTTGTAAGAAAGAAAATAAAAACTCCATTGCAGGAGGAGGAGAATATTCTATTATAAAATGAGATTCAAAGTTTCTCTTTGGAAGATATGGTATTGGAAGCAGATATTGAAAAGATAGAATTTCCTAAAATAAAAAAATAGGAGCATGTTGTTCAATAGAATATTGCATTGGAATTTGTCGGGAATGAAAGTATCAATGAAGAAGAATATTTTATTGTTCAGAGTTTTGTTTTTGATAAATATTTTAAAAAGTTAATATTGGAAAGAAGTGATCAGATAAATAAGAAAGGAAAATATTGCTCAGAGGTTGACCTTAAGGATATGTGACCATCTCAAATTTCCAAAATGCACAAGGAAATCGGGGATGCGCTTGATGATTCTATTGATTGTTTGGAAGCTGAGAATGCCAGGCTAAAGGAAAGAATCAAAGAATTGGAAATTTCCTTGACGCCTCTTCCCATTTTGGCTATCCATTTAACAATGATAAAGACAACCACATTAGGTACCAAATTCAAAGGATCATCAAGTTTTCTTATGGTTGTTTGAAATTATGTCAAGAGGAATATTAAAAAGAGAATGTCACTTGTAATGGAAGCCTGGGAAGTCTCTAAAAATATTGTTTCTTTTGGTTTGAGAGTACATCCATTCCATGAATATCTTCAGGATGAACTTAAAAATGAAGAAGTGTTTTATACAGATGTTGTCATACCATTTGGAATAAAAGTTTCAAATATGACAGAGGCAAAGAGGAGAGAATAATATTTGCCTTCACCCACTCGAATTAAACAGTTGAAAGCCCATTGGATATAAAAGATTAAAAATATAAAAGATATTGTTCAAAATTGCAGTGAAGTTATAAAAAAGAGAGAAGAGTTATTCAAAAGATTTACAAAAATAGACTTAGGCCTAGTGAAGTTCAAGATCCCAAGTTAATATTTAATTCAATGTTTATGACAAAGTAACAGTTTAATGAACACGTGGAAATATTGAAAGGATTATCGGCCGAAAAATTCAATAGCGTAATTGAGTGTGGTGAAGAAAAATTGATAGTTGGGACAGTTCCTATAATCGTCAGTGAGGAGAATAAAAGGACAACAACAAGAAGATGAAAAGGCAGAGATACCATCATAGTAATTCCATGTTGGTCACATTATGCTTTTTTTATCAGTTTTCATCCAGTTATTCTTCTTCTTTGAATAGAAAGGTTTAACTGAAATCTGATAACTTTCTCTTTGTCTTATTTCTAGATCCTGTTGCTTTACATCCTCCCACCTTCTTTCTTCTACAGTTTATTTCCTTATACATGTTTAGTTTTATGGTCCATGGGAGCCCTAATCCTAGTCCTCTAAACAAACACCTTTTTAAATTTCAAAGCATTGTAACAGACTCTATTATAATTTAGAAATCCGAGAGAACTAATTCGGGATCATTTTTTACTATATTTTATAACTCTGAGTTTTGAGTATAACGTATTTGAAATTGATCCATCATAATCTTCTTTTGATCTATGCAAGTATTTACTCTATGAAATTTCTCTTATGCATCTAGACCATCTTCTTTTATTTTTATATGTGATCATAAATCTTTATTTGTACTATGGTGGATGTGAGGAAATTGTGTGCAATGTGTGATGTGTGAGGTTCCTAGTCCTTTCTCAGGAATTCTCTTAAAATAAATATTTTTATCTTTCATCATTTTTATCTTTCTTTGAGCATAAATATTGTACTATCTTAAGGTCCTATATTATTTCTCAATCTGAAGTTATTAAATAATATCATAATCCAAAGAGGAGTACCACCTCTATAAAAACGCGGGAGGATTCATGTTCTCTTGAGGTTGTCGTTTCGATCCTAACGGATTCAAGCGTCAACAACAATTTTCATGACCCTTATATCAAGAGGCATAGTGAATCATGACCATTGATTGAGTACGAGTCTACTCATTTGTGTGTTTGAGTCTGAACAACTATGATTAGAGAGCCTCACAAATCGATGACTAATATTGATCATCTATCGGAGTCTAAGAAGGGGAGGTAGGAGGTGTTTCAAATTATTTATATCAGAGTTCCTGTCAGAACTTAACTTTGACACCTATAATGTGAGAGGGAAGATCCATCGTCCATCGATGTAGATGGTCGAGGAAGATTTATCGTCCGTTGGAAAAGGGAATCAATGAATGAGATTGTCTATGGATCAAGTTTAATTGCAACATTTTTACATCGAGGAGAAATTATGATTGTCCATCCTTTGATGATCAACAACGGAGATTGGAAGGGGATGATTCTGACCAATGTTTATATTTGATTGGAGCAGGGAGATCGAAAAATTAGAAGGTGATGCATAGTAGTAGCTTATTAACTCTTAGAATAGGGCCATCAGAGTCGATTAACTGAAGATACTATGATAGACGATTGAGATCTATCTGAAGTCGAATAGATTGAAGATTATGGAAGAGACACATGGTAGGTTGTAGAGTGACATGTGGCAGCTAAAGAGGCTAGTACCAATGGTATCTATAAATGAGGGGTGGAAACATGGTAACGAGGTGGATGAATAAGCAAGAAATGCATGGCGGTTGGATCCAGGAATAAGATTTTGACACGTGGCACCCACGTGAAGAGTTTTGTGGCAAAGATCTGGCGCAAAGGAGATCAAAGTCTAAACAACTATGATTAGAGAGCCTTAGATATCGATGACCAATATTGATCATCTATCATAGTTCAAGAAGGGGAGGTATTAGATGTTTCAGAGTATTTATATTGGATTTCTTGTCAGAACTTAACTCTGACACCCAGATTGTGAGAGGGAACATCCACCGTCCATCGGCATAGATAATCGAGGAACATCTATCATCCGTTAGAAAGGTGAATCAACGAATGATATTTCTCATGGATTAAGTTTGATCGTAGCAGTTTTATGTCGAGGAGAAATTAGGATTGTCCATCCTGTGAAGATCAATGACAGAGATTGGAAGGGGATGAATTCAACGAACGGTTATATTTGATTGGATCAAGGAGATCGACAACTTGAAATGTCATGCATGGTAGTATCTTATTGACTTTTGGAATAGGGCCATCAAATTCAATTAACTGAAGAGACTCCGATAGAGGGACTCTAATAGACGACTGATATATATCTGAAGTCGAATAGATTAACAATTATGGAAGAGACACGTGGAAGATTGCAGAGTGACATGTGGAAGCTGAAGAGGCAAGGGCTAATGGTATCAGAAAATGAGCGGTGGACACGTGGAAATGAGGTGGATGAATAAGCAAGTGATGCATGGCGGTTGGATCCATGAGTAAGAGTTTGACGCGTGGCACCCACATGAAGATTTTTATGGCGAATATATGGTGCAACAGAGACGTATATGAAAGGAAGGTAATCATTAGATCCAAAGCTAATCAACGATGGAGATCATTTATATATTTATAGTCCAAAGAGGAGGCGTCGATGTGGAGGTTTTCATAGTGTTATAAAAAAGTTTCTCCCCATCTTCAGGATATGTTGGTTATTCTAGTTGAATTGTTGCAGTCGCGACAATAACAGTGGGGTCTGCGTTCATGATCTGTCTTCTGTCAGTATTTTCTGAATCAGATTTTGAATCATGGTTCGGCTCCTTGTCTTTGATTTCGGCCACCAATCACTGTTTTGAGAAACATTCATCAGTGTTGTGCCAGGAGCTTTTGTAGAAATCGCACCATTTTTCGGTGTCCTTCTTCATCTTCCCGTGACCCTTCTTTTCCTGTGGCTTGGACTGGTTTTCAAGAGATTGTTTATTAGGGTCGTATTTATCATACTTTGGTTGTTGCGGATTTGCAGACCTAAATTCCCATTTGTTTTTGTGCTTAAATTTCTACTTGATTTTAACAACATATCGATAAGAAGCACCGAATGATGAGATGTCCAGAAAATCCATTTCAGTTTGGATGTATCTGTGTAGAGCCCCACGGTATTTTAGAACCAAATGTTGTTCGGAGTCTTTGATATCAAGCTTGGTATGAAAGGTATGGAAGGTAGTGTGGTCCATCTCATATACTGGTCCTCATAGTTTCGAATAGGGTAATAATGTTCCTTTACCGCATCCACAAAAAAATCCCAAGTGGGATCGGCCCCATATATTCGAGAATCTTCTATGAAACTTTTCTCCTAGTAAGTTTCCCGCCAATGTTTGACATGGGGAAGAACTTTAAGGAGTGTGAAGGTAATCTTCTCCCTATCGGAAAAATGGTGAACAAAGAAATAACCTTCTAGCATATTTAACCATTTGTCTAGGGAATCCGCATCTATCTGACATTCAAATATGAAAATATCAAAATTAACTTGTACCTTGAAATGAGAGGTGCTTCCAAAGTGGTTGGTTGATGAAGATGTGCATGTTTCTATGGGTAGGCGTTGAAGGATGTGGGAAAATTTATCCACCATTCTGTCCCTTTGTCGCATGAGAGCTTGCTCAAGCAATAGATTGATAAAATCGTCTGCTCCATTGTTTTTCTTTTCTTCCACCATGGAAAGTTTCTTTGGCGTGCGAGAGCGGTTTTCTTCAAGAGAGACAAGGTCGAGAACCAACTTTCTATACTCGGACCTCGTCGGGGACATGCACTGAAAAAAATGATCAAGAGAAGCCTGCTCTAATACCACTGATTCAGATTATTTTCTGCACAAAATGAGAGCGGAGATATAATAAATCAATCTACAGAAATGTTAGAAAATTGTTTTGAGCGAGTTGGAAAAGGTGGGTGGCCACCGATATCCACCTGGATCACAACCATGCCTCATGATCTGCATGTGTGCTTGAAGAATACAAGTACACATCCCCTCCTTCTTCCTTGGAGGTATTTTCTTCTATAGAAGGAGATTCTTCAGATCCCTTCTTTTTCTCAAATTTGGATCTACACTTCTTCTTGTAGTGCCCTTCATTTCCACATCTCCAGCTTACCTTTACAAAATTTCTAGGAGACTTAGATCTTCCCTTAGACTTAGATCTCCCACTTGAGGACTCAAATCTATTTCTTTCCTCGGAGTGTCCTCTTGAAAATAATGAATATGTGCTATGTCCTTCCATGTTCTTCTATCTCATCTCCTCTGACAACAAGAATGAGACCAATTAATGAAAATTCAAGGCAGTTGTATTAATTCCTATGGCCACAACTAGACTGTCCCACGAGTCTGGTAAAGAGCACAGTAAATTGATACACTTATCTTCATCTAAAATTTTAATCTCAACAAATACTAACTGACTTACCACAGTATTTAAGGCCTTCAAATGCTTTTCCATCGAGTGTCCATCTCTCATCCTTAGGTTATGCATCTTCTTTCTTAGGAATATTTTATTTACTAGGGACTTAGGCTGATACAACTTCCCCAACTTATCCCATAAATATTTGGTTGTAGCTTCCTCTGACACATTCAGTAATACTAAATCTGAGAGATACAGTCGGATTGTGCTCTTCACCTTCTGATCCAACTTTTTCCTGTCATCTGTTGAATTTTATGTAGGTGTAGTACCTAGATCCACCACAATCCACTAATCTTTGTCCACCAACAGATCTTCCATATTGAGCTTCCACAACTCAAAACTTTTCCCATTAAAGTTCTTGATCTCCATTTTCGAATTGCTCACCATTTCTTTTCACCTGAAAAATCAATACCACAGATCTCCCACTGTAACAAGGCTCATCATAGTCCCGAGCCAAACCCTTAACCATAAAGGCGTCCCCCTAAAGCTAACAAATCTTTGATACCAAATGTGTATTTTAACCTTGTACAATATTTTACTGCAAACATATTTTCAATAAAAGAACAGAAAAGATACAATGGAAAATACACACATTACACGGAGACTTTTCCCCTGGAAACCCAAACCAGGAAAACCAATATATTCTATATTCATTCATAGTGATACATTTCTTACAATATAATATACATATAGGATCCAGGGACATCCAAAACCCTAACCCAATGACCTGGATTAGTCAACAACCCTAATTCCTTAACCGAAAATAGAAAACCATCGAAAAAAACCATGTGCCGAAAAACCTCCCAACAATGGACACAAAAATTGAGGTGACATGAAAAACGAGGAAATGATGTGACATTTTTCTTGAGGAAAAACAATTATGGGGGGGGGGGCTTCCCCTAAACCCCCGTGTAGGGGGGCTATCGCCCCCTGCAACTTCCCTGTGCACCCGATGCAACGTAGCAGCCACTAATGCTAGTCGTTCAAAGAATATAACACATACCCAACAGATATGAATGGAAGTTTACTGTTAGATCAAAAGCTAATCAACGATGGAGATATTCATAGATTTAGAGTCCGAAGAGGAGGCATCAACATGGAGGTTTTTGGAGTTCTATACTCTAAAATATTCTGATAATGAAATTCGACAGAAAGGGACATGGAAGTAAATCTAGACCATCCATTAAGACAAGTCCAGAAGCCAGATCAACCATCCATTGGAGCAATCATTTCAGAGTTTGTTATGATGTGGCAATAAAAAGGTATCGATGGAAGGCATTGAAGGAATATTCCTTCGTCTTGGTTGATGGATGGAATACAAATATAACCATCCACTTGAGAGAAGATTAATGGCGGAGAGTGAATATTGATTAAGCCTCGACTGAGATGAGCACTTGGTTCGCAACCAAGGTCACATGGATTTGGGCCATGGATTTGAAATCTTAAGTTTCAAGTGTCTGGTTATGAGTGAAGTCATATGGTAAAGGGGCCTAACTCAGGAAGGACTAAAGTGGCTAGTGATTGAATTTTAGTTTGTAGTTATGAACCGAGGTGTTATGAGACAAGCACCTGATCGCGAAGCCACTAAAGTTCTAGCACATAATAGGGCAATTGGATAACTTTGTTAAATACGTTTTGGGCCTATGAATTAGTTTTGAAGTAGCTCGTAGGCCATTGCCTAGAAGGTTTGAAGTTATAATTCTACATGTGGGAAAACTAGGTTAGGAATTCATCAAACTTCATCGAGCAAATTGTGTAAAGAAACTCTTGGAAGCCTTGTGGGCTTACAACACTACATGGAAAAATGAAACATGTTACACCATCTATTATATAGTTTATGGAAAGAAGTTACTCTTACCCTTTGAATTTGAGATGAAGACTTATAAAATTGTATCAGAATTAGTATTAAATTTGTCACCAGATCAACAACAACAAGTTCTACAATAGAATGAGCTAGATGAAATCCATCATGATTCTTTGCAGAAAACCACTCTTGTATAGGAGAAACGAGCAAAGTGGCACAAAAGATTTATCAAAAAGAAGCAATTCAAAGCTGGTGTTTCAGACTTACTTTTTGATTCAATGTTAAAAAACTTTAAAGGTAAGTTTACCACCCACTGGCTAGGCCCTTATGAAATTGATACATTGTTTGACAATGGCTTAGTAAAAATCAGAACAATTTATGGATTAGGAATTATGTTTTTAGTCAATGTCCATAGACTAAAATTCTACCACAATCTAACATCCAAAGATGAATTTGTTTCCAGATTACTTCAGCAGTTTGAGATGGAAGTCCAGAGCAAGGATGATAACACACACACACACACACACATATATATATATAAGGTTCGGAATGTGAAAACCAGTTCTCTAGCGCATCTGAACAAGAACTTTGCTTGAAAACCAGGTAACTGGCTAGCAGAGTTCTGTTCTTTATCATTGTACAACACTCCTGTAATTTTTCTTTCCAGAAATATCAAGAGCAATTAGTAGAGATAGCAACATTCTTAGCAGTAGCAGATTTGTTTCTTTCTCTCTTGTAAGCAACATTATACACTTGAGATCACTACAACAGGAGAACATTATTAGCCCAGGGAATAAAGATAACTTCACTCATTTGAAGAAAGGCATAAGAAATTTCTTGTAATAATTGAAGAATTTTGGTAATTTAAGACTATATGTAATAATGCAAGAAGTATACAACATGTTCAACAATATTAATAGATGATACAACAAGCATGTAGAATGTACATTAGCCAACTAGACTCGAGTAACATCATTTCCGGGACCTTATCTCTGAGTAGAAATGTAAAAGGTATGCAAGGTAATGGTTCTCTAACATTTATTTACTTGATTAAAACTAGAATTGATTTTCAAAATACAAATTACATACATTTCAGAAATCACCTTAAGACTTCGATTTTATTAAACCCTATCCACGATCTCCTAAAATCCTGTCATACTATCACCTCAATTTACATAATCATTTCTTTTATAACAGATATAGACATGAAATCCTTATGATTATATGTTGTACATATAATCTGATTTCATAATTCCGAAATGATTTCTCAGTAATCTATTTTCTCCGCCGAAAAATCATGATGCTATTTTGCATCCATTACATGCAGTTATCCACCTATCGTCAAAATACAGCAAACGCATGTGTCATCATTATTGATAAGAAATTTCATATGAAATTAAATGATCATTTGGAATGACAAAACTCTCATTATGATGAAAACCTATCGCTCAATAATTCCTCACACAATTGGGTTAATCCACTAAAAAGATCATACAAGTTATTTTATCCTCACGCAACTACCATGTCATTTTGAAACCCAAATTACTCCATGTATGCAACACTCTTATCCTTTTCTGTAACAATCTTATCCCTTTCTATGAAAACAAATCCAAATTTATCACCCAATAGATCCATTAGACAGGGCGAGGAAAATGGCAACCCCTTTTATAGTTAGATTTGAGCAAGAAGGTATAGCCCTCCTGGACAAATTTTCGACTTGCAGAGTAGTCTTTCAGAGGTTAGGTTTGCTACAATTGTTTGAGAAATTCCAGGGGCATAATGTATATGGAAAGCAGTTACTCTTACCCATTGAATTTGAGGTGAAGACTTATAAAATTGTATCAGAATTAGTATTAAATTTGTCACTAGATCAACAACAACAAGTTCTACAATTGAATGAGCTAGATGAAATTCATCATGATTCTTTGCAGAAAACCACTCTTGTATAGGAGAAACGAGCAAAGTGACCCAAAAGATTTATCAAAAAGAAGCAATTCAAAGCTGGTGTTTTGTCCTTACTTTTTGATACAAAGTTTAAAAACTTTAAAGGTAAGTTTACCACCCACTCTCTAGGTCTTTATGAAATTGATACATTGTTTGACAATGGCTCAATAAAAATCAGAACAATTTATGGATTAGGAATTTGTAAGCAACATTATACACGTGAGATCACTACAACAGGAGAACATTATTAGCGTAAGGAATAAAGAGAAATTCACTCATTTGAAGAAAGGCATAAGCAATTTTCTATAATAATTGAAGAATTATGGTAATTGAAGACTATATGTTATAATGCAAGAAGTATACAACATGTTCAACAATATTAACATATGATACAACAGGCATGTAGAATGTACATTAGCCAACTAGACTCCAGTAACATCATTTCCATAACCTTAACTCCAAGTAGAAATGTAAAAGGTATGAAAGGTAATGGTTCTCTAACATTTATTTACTTGATTAAAACTAGAATTGATTTTTAAAATACAACTTACATACATTTCAGAAATTACCTTAAGACTTTGGTTTTATTAAACCCTATCCACAATCTCCTAAAATCCTATCATACTATCACCTCAATTTACATAATCATTTCTTTTATAACAGATATAGACATGAAATCCTTATGATTATATGTTGTACATATAATCCGATTTCATAATTCCAAAATGATTTCTCGGTATTCCATTTTCTCTGCTGAAAAATCATGATGCTATTTTTCATCCATTACATGCAGTTATCCACCCATCGTCGAAATACAACAAACGCATGTGTCATCATTATTGATAAGAAATTTCATATGAAATTAAATGATCATTTGGAATGACAAAACTCTCATTATGATGAAACCCTATCGCTCAATAATTCCTCACACATTTGGGTTAATCAACTAAAAATATCATACGAGTTATTTTATCCTCACGCAACTACCCTGTCATTTTGAAACCCAAATTATTCCATGTATGCAACACTCTTATCCTTTTCTGTCACATTCTTATCCTCGTCTATGAAAATAAATCCAAATTTATCACCCAACGGATCGATTGGACAGGGCAAGGAAAATGGCAACCCCTTTTATGGTTATATTTGAGCAAGAAGGTATAGCCCTCCTGGACAAATTTTCAACTTGCAGAGTAGTCTTTCAGAGGGTAGGGTTGCTACAATTGTTTGAGAAATTCTAGGGGCATAATGTATATGTGACAATGGCCTTCACAAATTCATTTAATGAGAAGAAGACAAAGGTTGGTGATGTAAAGATAACCTTGACAGAGGAATTGTTGCTGAAAACTATTGCAGTGGAGAGAAAAGGTGAAAATTGGTTCAAAAGTCAAAGGTTAAAAGTAAAATGATGGAAGACATTCTTAAATAAGTCTCACAGCTAGCCAGATTAGACAAAAGGGGTATTCATAATTCTACTCGAAGACCCATGGAAGGACCTAGTTTTATTTATCCAGAAGTATTTGACATGCAAGGGAAAGTGTTGGTTGTGGAGCCTGATTATCTTCCTGATTCAAAGGTCCTTGATTTCAGTCGTGTTTATACCCCATGAAGTATTTACATCCTAGAAGTATGTACACTCTTCCACGTGGGGGAGTGCAAAGGGGGGGTACCCCCTCGGCGGGGTCCGGGGGGGATATCCCCCCGGTTGGGGGGTTTGGGGGCAAGCGGCCCCCCAGCAGGGGTTCGGGGGCGAAGCCCCCGAAGCAAAAATTGCCTTGTAAAATTATATTGTAATTTCATTGTAAATCTGGACCGTTCATTATAAGTTCGCAGATCTAACGGTAGATATTATGTTAGGGTTTTTTGCCCTAGAAGGCAACCCTCTTTTATGAGGGAAATGTATTACGGCTATGGATGATGGTGAATATTGTATTCTGAGAGAGGATACTGTGAGAGAAAGAAGAGGAAGTTACAGCGGGTTTTGTTGTAGGTTGTATCCCTTCATTTGCTGGATAATAATAAAGGAAGGACCTGGCAATTTCTCTGGTGGACGTAGCCCACACTGGGTGAACCACATAAATCTGTCTCTCTCTTGTATTGTGTGTCTTCTGTGTTTTGTTTCTGCATTTGTTTTATTTTATTTCTCTGCGGTCCTGTTTTTCTAACAGAAAGTACTGTCTGATTTACCTTTATCGTGTTTTCTTGCTAGAACACTTAAAATACAAAACTAAATGAATTAAGATGCCCTTTTATCTATTAAAAATCCTAACGAAGATGTTAACAACTGTTAGAAAAAATCCACCACATAAAGAACGATTCTTGTACCATCATGCTTTAGTTAAATTGATTATGTTGGATAAGTTAAAAAAGATAAATCAAACCTAGGATGAATTCCTTTTAAGGAATGGATTTCAGGAGGATGGAATGTATGGTGATGATTCTGAAAACGAAACACAAATTCTTGTAAACCCTAAAGCAGCAGTTACATGAAATAAAGAGAAGCTGAGGCAAAAATCTGAGGGTTTGCAGAAATCCAAATCACACGAGAAACACAATATTAAGGTGAAGGATTCTCAGAGATATGAGAAATCTACAGATGAGGAAAAAAGTACCGCACAGAAAATGAGTAAACAGATTCCTAAGTCAATTGTAGCAAATAACTTAGAAAAGAAAGACAAAAAAAAAATTGTGGAGATAGAATCTGATTCATCTAATGAGGAGATTACACTCAAAATAGTCAGAAAGGAAAAAAGATCCACATCCAAATATATTTTGGCTGCAACAGAACAAATAACTAGACAGATAGCTCAAAGGGAAAAACAAGAAAAAGTAGAAAGGTTGTTAAAGGAGCCAGAGGAAGAACAGGAGGACAAATAAAATTTATCGGAGTTGTTCAAAAAGTCCAGGAAAAAGAATTCAGTGAAAATTAAGGACACAGTAAAATCACAAGAGGATGAAAGAGATGAAATGTTTAACACAACATATATTTAGAAAAACTTCCCCTATTTGAAGATATGTTTGAGGATAATATTATTGATGACACTGAAGAAATACAAACCATTGTTATAGATATTATGGTCGATCAACTTACAACTAAACTGGAGAAGAAGAAAAAGAGGATAATTGAGTTGAATACAACCATACAAGAACTGGAAACCCTGGATAGAGTGGTTAAAGAAGAAAATCATAAGATGAAGGAACATAGTAACAACCTCAGAGAAAATCATAATGAATTCGGAAAGAAGTATAAAATTCTTAAGAAAAATGCAAGAAAATGGCATGTTCAAAACCTAAAAACTATCCAGCAAAATAAGAGACTCTTTGATAAATTTAAGAAATACAATATCAGAAGTAGGGGATCTTCTACAACCAACATTTCAGAGAAAGAAGACAATCAAAGAAGAAGAGAAACACAATTTTGAATTTTGTATCAGGAATTGCATGAAAACATGATTTACCTTGAGTTTGGGGGAGATGTTGGGTGTTAATTTTGACTTCTTTTCCAACCCCTTTCATCCTCGTTTTCACTTTAAAAACTCCATTTTTGTCTACTTTCACTCAATTTATGGCATAACAAGTATGGATAAAGTAATAAGTTGTTATTTTGAGGTTAATTCCTACTTTTATGTTGTAAATAATGTTAGGAGTTATTTCTTTGATAAAATTACCTATAATTCAGTAATTACAAGAAATAACTTTGTCTCCTCATACATTACAAGAATTACATGTCATTATGGCTCCACTCGTTCTAAGTAAGGGATTTTCACTTGGAGGTGCTTCACCAATCTCTGGAGATGGTGAAATACTTATTTTACCCTCTTTGTGTCACCCAACACCTCACAGTCAATGGTAGTCAAAATCGACAGATAGCTATTACAGGAAATTTGTGAGATTAGCTACGGACTCACCAATTCATCCATAGAATCAACGATTCTTTGCTAGAAGCAAGGAAGGAGAATGACTTCATCATAAGATTGTGGACCAATCCAAAATATCAAGGAAGTAGTTAATGTTACACGCTACAATGGAGATCTGAATAGTCTACCTATAATTTGTTTTTCTAAAAAAAGAGTGTATTGAGAAACACTCAATTTTGTTTGTAAATGTATAAAAGATAGAAAACAAATCATAGGGAGGTTATGAAGGATATTTCCATGAACCTAGATACATTCTATAATTGTTGATATTTTTCCTTGAAGTTAATATAATGAAGTTTTGAACATTTCATGCATTAAAGTTTGTTTCACGTTCTGAGTTTAATTAACGACATATTCCAGGAGGGGCCCATGGTATGTGTTGCCTCTATTTTTGAATTGAGTGCTAGAATTACTTGCTTTCATTCATTTGAATTTCTTTAGTTTTATATGTTTTCTATCATTCGACTCTAAACATCATTTTCTTTGGATTGTCTTGTATAAACATATTCACTGCAATTTCCTGTAGATGCAAAATTTTGAATTACAACTAATGTCACTTTGTGTATGGTGATTAATTATTTAGGATGATGATGTTAGACAGATGAATTACTGAGTGATATTCATATGCTGAGCTATACCAATAATTATCACAAAATATACTCCAAGATTGAATTGAGTCTGTAAGTTGTTTTCTCAACATATTTCATTTCATGATTGAAAAGTCTAAGTTTACTTTTAGTTAACCTTCCACTCATACTCAGAAATACTTCTTTCCGATTACAAAGTTTAATTGTCCAAACAGAGTTTGTTTGTGAGCTAGCACAAAGAGTGATTACTTGCAATTTGAGTCTCTACCAATAGACAATCAAACTTAAGTGCTTGTGATCGTAAATGTTAATTTTTGTCTATGGGTCTGGTATTTACTGTTTGGTTTTTACTAGGAATCCTAAGGTAAATTCAAGATCAATTATGCACATATTATTTATGTGACTTAAAGTTTACCTATGTGGATTGATAATTAAATGTTGAGGAATCTAGACCACTATATCAACCCAACAATACACTCCAATGATTGGAGAAGAAAACTACTTTGATCAAAACCAAAAGTTGGAAAGTCACTCCAAAAAAGTGTCAATCCACTAAACAAGTTACACACCCTATTTTTTAGTTTATGGAAAGAAAATACTCTTACCCATTGAATTTGAGGTGAAGACTTATAAAATTGTATCAGAATTAGTATTACATTTGTCACTAGATCAACAACAATAAGTTCTACAATTGAATGAGCTAGATGAAATTCATCATGATGCTTTGCAGAAAACCACTCTTGTATAGGAGAAACAAGCAAAGTGGCACAAAAGATTTATCAAAAAGAAGCAATTCAAAGGTGGTGTTTCATCCTTGCTTTTTTATTCAAAGTTAAAAGAGTTTAAAGGTAAGTTTACCACCCACTGGAGGCCCTTATGAAATTGATACATTGTTTGACAATGGCTCAGTAAAAATCAGAACAATTTATGAATTAGGAATTACGTTTTTGGCCAATGGCCATAGACTAAAATTCTACCACAATCTAACATCCAAAGATGAATTTGTTTCCGGATTAATTCAGCAGTTTGAGATGGAAGTCATGAGCAAGGAGGATAATATATGTTGGAAAATGTTTAACAGGCAACATATGCTTGTCATTGATGGAAAGTACAGCAATGAAGATGGCACGAGTACAGGAAGAATATAACAGACAGGCACCAGAAGTATTATGGGAAGACACTACAGAGCAACCTCAATAAGATCAGAAGAGATAGTGCAGAGGATGTTTGGAATGTTTAACAGATAGCGTATGCTTGTCATTGATGGCAAGTACAGCAACGATGATGGCTTGAGTACAACAGCGATGATCAGCAGTGCAGTGATATTCAGGAAGACCGACAATGCAACCAGGCAAACAAAAGATAAGTTCAGGTTGATAAAATGTTTGAAGGCCCGAGAAACATTTTTTATCGTTGGATCCATTCAAAATTCCCAAAAGAACGAGGGTCGTCAGATCTGAATGAAGACAAGAAGAGCACACTGAAAAGGAGGACAGATCTCAGCCGTTAGATCCAAGCACAGGAACTGACCACCGTTGGATCGAGGAGAACCTGCACGATCCTTAAAGAACAAGGAGAAGCGGACGTAATCGCGATATGCGAAATCGCGACTTAATCTGAGCCGTCAGATCAAGGTTGAATCTGGACCGTTGATCCCTGTCCATCTCAGAGTTTCGTGGATCGCGACTTGGAGAGTCGAGATGATTCATCTCCAGATTCACGAGATGCGAGATCGTGATTTAATCATGGTCCGTTGGATCAAGAGGACACGTGGTGAAAGATCGTCATGTCGCTGACTGGAAAGTCAAAGGAAAAGTGAGATGCGAGATTGCGATTTAATCAAGGACCGTTGGATCAAGAGGACACGTGGCGAAAGATCGGAGCACCATAAAGCTCCATCTCGGAGTTTTTCCTATCGCGACTTGGAGTGACGAAAATCTCCATCTTAGGATCAGAGAGATGCGAGATCATGAAATGATCCTGACCGTCAATACATCAAAATATGTGGACCGTTGATCTAAGAGTCTTGCCTATCGCAACTTGGAGTGACTAAAATCTCCATCTTAGGATCAGCGAGATGCGAGATCACGAAATGATCCTGACCGTCAATACATCAAAATATGTGGACCGTTGATCTAAG
>SNQJ01S0033903.1:7498-63137 GCA_010110895.2 Picea sitchensis
TCATTTAATGTTTGGGTAACGAATTAAAGTTTAATAAAATTTAATTTATTTAAAAGAAAACATAACATAATGCAGGAGGGAACCATTAAGGAGAAGGGGATAAGGTGGTTGGCATTAAATGGAGGGATAAGGTGGGTGCCATTAAATGAAGGGAGGAGGTGGTGAATGGGAAGGAGGATATGAGGGGGAAGACACATTGGAGAGAGGACTTTGGATTTTGGGGGGAGGAAGCATTATTTTGATATTAAGGGACTTCATTTTTCTAGTTTGAAGTGGGGTGGATTGTTACAGGGGTGCATCAATTGCTGGGATTTTTGGGCTCGAGGGCTAAGAATCCTTACAGAATCCTGGAGCTAGGGAGCTGGAGAGGCTCTATTCCTAGCTAGCTGGGTGGTTAGATAGTTTTGGGCAGTGCATCAACCAGAGTTGGGGATAGCAGAGTTGGGAAGAATAGTAGCATCAGTTAGAGGTATGTATTTTTTTTATTATTCTGCTGTGTTATGAAATTGATTATAATGTACTCATAAATATTAATATGTTGATTATGTAGTGGATTATCTTGATGTATAAGAAACGGTTTAAGGTTAAGTTAGCATGTCTCTATTTTAATTTATGATTTATAAGGCTATGTTGGTAGAGGCCTTACATCTAGGATGAGTCGTGTACACTAATCGATGAACTTTGATCAAAGAAAAATTCTTGAGTTTGTCGTTAGGCAGTACATAAATTCTTCTGTTATACCTCAGTAATCTTTCATTGTCCAATGAATAACCTTCAAACTTTGGTACCATCATGGTATCTTGTCCAATATTATCCTTAACTTCTTTATACCAGTCAACGTCTATCTATAAATCTATAATATTTTCTCGAAGATTCATCTTAAGTGGTATTACCAAGAATGTGTGTGGTCTCCAACTCAATGCATCTGCTACTCTATTCACTGTTCCTTTAATGTAAGTAATCTCAAAGTCATATTCGCCAAGTAATTCTTACCAATTCTTTTGTCATGCATTCATGTCACTCTAAGAAAATATATGTTGTAATCCATAATGATCAATATTTCACTCAAATTTTCATCCGATAAGGTAATGTCTCCAAACTCGTAAGGTATATATGATTGCTAATAACTCCAAATCATGTGTTGCATAGTTCTCTTCATTCCTTTAAATGTAAGCAATCACGTGTCCATCTTGCATCAAAACTCCACATAAAACTTCCTTGGATGCATATGTGCATACCAAGAAGTCTTTGTCCATGTTAGGGGCTTTTAGTATCAGTGTTGTCGTCAACAACTCCTTAAGATTATGAAATGCTTTCCCACATTTCTCAGACCATACAAATTTCTTGTTTTTCTTCTGCAATTCTATAATTGGATTTCCTATCTTCGAAAAGCCTTCGAAGAAACGTTGATAATAACCTGTTAAACTCATAAAGATACACACTTCTTTTAAATTGATCTATGTTGGCCATTCCATAATATCCTATACTTTCTCTGGATCCACAACGATACTTTCTACATATATAATATGTCCCAAATAATGAATCTTTGTTTGGTAAAACGAATATTTCGACAGTTTCCTGTACAAATTGTTTTCTCTCTGACACTGTCAAACCAATATCAAGTGTTCATCATGCTCTTCTCTCATCTGAGATTAAATTATTATACCGTCAATGAATACATGTACAAAATTTTCCAAGTATTCGTGGAACACCCCATTCATCAAACTCATGAATACACCTGGGGAATTTGTTAATCCAAATAGTAAAATAGTAAACTCATAGTGTCTGAATATTGTCTTAAATGCGGTCTTAGGGATATATTCTTCCTTAATCCATAACTGAAGATATCCTGATCTCAATTCAATATTCAAAATCACAGTTTATCCCTTCATCTGATTAAACAAATCGTCAATTCTTGGCAATGAATATCGGTTCTTGATCGTCGCTTTGTTCAATTAAAGATAGTCAATAAAAATCTTCCACGATCTATCCTTCTTTCTTACAAAAATAATTGATGCGCCCCATGATGATACACTTGGATGTATAAGTCCTAAATCCAACAACTCCTTCAATAGCATTTTCATCTTCTGCAATTCTGGTGTCGACATCCGGTATGGAATTATTATAATTTCTTATGTTCCAGGTTTTAAGTCTATGGTAAACTCCAATTCTCTTGCTAGTAGTAAACCTGGTAACTCTTTAGGAAATACATATGAAAAATATGATACTACAAGAATGTTTACTAATCCTTCCACCTCACCCTTTTTGTTTAGCGTTAATATTGCATATAAATTGCATCCCTTGTGCATACTCTTCTATATTTTTAGGGAAGAAATAAACCTCATGGACACTCCCTAGTTTCTTCCTACAATTACTGTACTCTGTCCCAAATCATCCATCAAAATTAATCATTTCATCTTACAGTTAAGTATCGCATTATGTGATTCTAACTGGTCCATGCCAATCACTATGTCATAAGATCCTAATATCATGACATAAATGTTTACCTTCGTTACAAAATCACCTAAGTTAATTCTACAATCGATAACCTTTCCTCTAACTTTATGTTTGGTTACCGATGCCATTTATACGTATATAAACTCATCTTTCTCGAATGAATTTACCTTAATTCTCTGAAGAGTTGCACTAGAAATAAATCTCTTTGTATCTCTTGGATATATCAAAATACTAAAATTTTGATCGACAATTATACCTTATGTCTCGAGCACAGTGGACTGGTGCTTGGCCTGGTGGTTATTCACCATTGCATGTATCCCATGGGCCTTGCCCAAATATCCAACAATAGTGGGTCCTGATGATCCAACTACTCTGTCCTTATCAATTGGACAATCGTGCTGGTAATGTGTCTCTCCACATGTCCAACATCCATTATTCGGTCCAGTGCTCCTGGTCCTCGAAGTAGAAGTTGTTGGCCTAGCAGTCTATGATCCTGGTATGTTCTGCTAAATAGGCCTAAAATGTTTTTGTTGCTACTATGGTTCTATGTAGGGAGTCCTATGTTGAGGATTTTGTCATCATGATGTCGAGAACATAGGTCCTTTGGGTGTATCACTGTGCCCAAAAGTTTGTCTAGATGGTGTATGATGTTGTTGCTCTTTGAGTGTCTCTTGTCCAGTCTATCTAGAAGGAGTCTTGCCATGACCCCCATTGTTCATATCCTACTTAACAATGACGGATTTATGAACTGCATCGTTTAATTTCCGAGGCATCAATATCATCACCTTTGCACAAATGTTGAAGTTAAGACCGAACACAAACTTGTTGAACTTTAACTTCTCCATGATCACATGTGGAGCATACCTAAGTATCTCCATGAACTTGGCCTCATAATTTGGTACCATATGACTAACCTATCGCAATACATTGAACTCATTAATATGGAACTCAATGAATTCATCTGAAAAGTACCTCTCCCATAATCATTCCTTAAACAATTCCCATGACATGTCTTCAACAACCATGTTTAGTTGAGGTAGGAGTTTTTTCCACCAAAGCAGTGAACTCCCTTTTCGTTGAAACACCACCATGTGAACCTTCATGTTGGAGTTGTAACTGTGAAGTGACAAGCACATTTCCATGTTATCCAACCATGCCTCATCAGCTAAACCATCCATGGAACCCCATAACTTGGGAAACCTCACTTTCTCGAGTTCTCTGTGTATATTACTACTACCTTTTGGAGTGCGTTGTGAACCCTCATTGAGCACATATGCTCTTTATGACATCCTCTAGAAGGGTCTCATCATACCTACCACATCCCCCTTTTACAAGGAAAATCTCTCTATGACTAGGGTGAACCACAACAAACAGATATGACTGCAGAAATCAACTCTATCCTAACAACATGATATATAAACCAATGTGCAAGCAAGATAAGAAAGAGGCCTACCTCATTCAGATGTTTGATGATGTCCACCGTTGAACACTTTGACCCAAATCTATATATGCCTACCACAAGTTCTCAACAAACAATAAAAAACAAGCATATGGTGGAAATATCAAAGGTTATCACATTAGATAGCATAATCTATCAATATACATAACAAATACGCCCATGGATAATAACTCATATATTTTCAAGATATCAATTGGATGGGAAAGGAGTATTTCTATTAATAAATGATAAAAAAAGTGAAAATATTATAGACTTCTGTGTCGGCACGGTTTGGAACTGAGAAACCAAGTTCCTTCTAGCTAGGCCTCCACCACTTCAATCCTCCACCAAAGACAAGCTGATATAAGGGAGACAATTAGGTTCTCCATCAATAAGGGAAGAGCTTGGGGGCTGAACACTATGTTCAGACTTAAATGACAAAGCGATGTAGACTCAATATGAAGTAAATAATTTCTCCAAAGTAACTTTTCTCTCAAAATTGAATTCTTTCTCCTTTTCCATAGATCGGAATTGGCCTCTTTATAGCCTTAAAAATTCAACTGAAGGGTCGAGTCAGAATGTTTCCAGTATATGGAAGCCAAGGATTAGAGATCTCCTATAGTAACATGGAAACCCGACATTTAATTTTGATTTTCTGGCACAAATCTCGGTCTACGTGGGTTGTAGTGGAGCATCATGCATATACGCATGATGTATAGGGTGCAAGATGCATACAAGTGGAAATAATTGTATTTTTATCTCTGGACTTTAGTAACAGGGAAGATAAGTCTTCATAGGGAAATGGAATAAGGCCCTCTTTACAATATTGCATAGGGTGAGGCAAATCTTGCTCTAACAGATGCCCGCTAATCTGTGAGGTTAGAGGAGTATCTGTGATGGCAGAAATACATTATAAATAACCCAGAAGTGGAGTGGTAGAGAACCAGCTAGACGAACTCAGTTGCTCATTACATTTTGCACTGACTTTTCATACATGGATATGAAAAATTACACTGCAGATCCATGTGAAAAATATACCAAATAAGTGTTTGTGGCCATGAATAGGCAATATATAAATGTTGTTACATGACAATATTTGTCATAGTCATGAACAAGGCCCAGTAGAACTAGTCTCAAAACCAATATGAAGATATTTGTATACCATGGAGCACAATATGATGTCCCGTGATCATTGAATTCATATAGGTACTTGTCTAATGATAAGGAAGCAACAACTCAAGAAAGTTGTGGCCACATAGTGGTGTCTTTAAGTATTCTACACAATCTGCCAAAGGTGCAAGTCTACATCATGTGAATAAAGGAGTCAAGGTCGAAAATAATGAGATACTGTTTGATTACCGGTCATTGAGGTATACCGTTAACAAACACAAGACAACCTACCAATAATGAAAGTAGGTATCAAGGCATCGAGTACATTCTTACAAGTGTGAATAGAGGAGTCGGTGGCGAACACCTGAAGAATCCATCGATCAGGAGACATTGATGTATTCCCAACCATCGATGGCAAGAGAGACTTCCACTGATGACTGCAAGCCTAAAGGTGCTCATAAGACTCTAGGTCCCGTTTCCATAATAAATGGGCTGATGTTGATGGAAAGAGATGCATTGAAAGGAGAGCATTAAGGCATCGTTCATCAGTCATCACGAGGGACAAAATAGGATATTTATGATTTGGTGGAAATTGGATGAAGAACATGTTCATGAACCAATGAACCTATGCATCTTTCGTGTGTTCCAAGTGCAAGTGGTACAATAAAAAGACCCTATTAATAGCAGTCAATGATGAAAACTGTTGAAAAAGGGGAGAAAACCACCAATAAGGCTAATGGCATCCAAGACACTGCAAAAATTCCAATGTGTGAAAATATGTCTAGTCGTCAAACACAAGGGAAACCACCCAATCAATGACCAATGATGAAATGTTGACTATTGGGTTCAAGGTTACCTACCAATGGTGAAAGTAGGGCCAGGGTGCATGATAGAACTACAGTATCATGTGATTCTGAGACAAACTGAGGGTATGTCCGACATGGAAAGTCAAGAGTTATGAGGAGTGGCCGACACGATTTGATAGACTTCCTTTGAACAAGAGCATGAGACATATGTAGGATTTCGGAAGCATAGACCCAATGATGAAACCATGAGATGCAAGAGGCATCGATGAAATTCTCTATAAGGACTGGAAGAGTAACCAGTCGGTAGAGAAGACTCTATAACAAGCTCAACTTCCTAAGGCCATACTAATCCCAAAATTATGATGGTGAATGGACTCAAATAATTTTGTGCTATGTTCAAAGGAGACACGACTGTTGTTGATACAAGATAATACTCCCTTTTCACCCATCTTTTTTTTTTTTTCATAGACAAATGAATGCTATGATACAGAGGAGGAAATGAGTGTTTCCAATAAGAAAAACTAGTTCCAATAGTGAAACATACATATGCTCAATGCAGGGAAGTGAATGAGGGAGATGGACACTTGGGAGAATGTTCCCTCCTAGATATAGGGTGTCAAATTGTAAAGGATATAAACAAGTCTCTGCTTGGTTGAGGATGCAAAATTTCTTAGGTAAATGGTTTATAACACAAAGAGAGAACCAGCTATGGGCTCAATACTGCAAGAAAAGGCATGAGATGAAATCACAACTTAACGCCAAAAAATGTCCCTTTTTATATCTTTTAGTCTACTTGGTGTGAAAAAGGGATAAACTTGTGCCAAATAGATGTCTTTTCGAAACCAATTTACGAGTGTGAAAAAGACAAGTTCACTCGACGATCTTTTCACTTTTTGGTAATGAGTCGGAAAAGAGATTAACTAAGACTCATGACCTTTCAAATCCAATTTTAACGAGTGTGAAAGGGAGAAATCACTCGACAACATTTTCACCTTTTAAAGCCGAGTTGGAAAATTTCTTAAATTAAACTCGTTTGGGAGTCCATGGGGTATAAGGTTGCATGTTTATGAATGAGGAATGAGGCTCAACATAATGTCAAGTACAATTTGTGAGGGACTCCCAGTCCTCTTGAAAAAATCTCTACATGGGCACCAAATGTAGTATGGGATCTAACTAGGGCACCCATGTTCGGTAAGACTCTACCACTTGAAAATGACACGACTTTATAGCAAACAGAGGGTTCTATGTCGCAAAAAATGGGTTCATACCTAGGGCATAAAGAGTGACAGCTACAAGATAATGCAAAAATGCATAAAATAATGGATACCTATCATATATGTTGGGTAGTGAACATACCTACCCGAGGTGACAAACGATCAACATAACACTAAAATCTACAAGAATCCAAGGTTTAAATTGCAAAAACCAACTCGATCCACCTTTGTATTAGTCCATTAGGTGAAAACATGGCTTAAAACTATAGAAAGTGGGTAAAAATAATTTATAAATAGTAATTAAATAAAAAATTAATATACCGTTTTGATTTTTTACCCAACTAGTGCAAATTGGACCAGAATACCTCCAAGATTCAAATGACGATTGTGAGAGAATCAGGAAATGAAATCATGAACCGTCTGGATCAGGTAATTCTTGTTCTCTTCCTCTTCAATTTCAATGGTTTAAAATTTTGAATTAGGTATTACATTTTTAGTTATTGAGGGTTCAAAGTGTAGATTACGGTGTACGCGGGCTGGCTTTGATTAGGTCGCATATATGACGAGGTATACACTCTTGTGTGAACTACAGGTGGTGTATATTAATCCCTACATGTGAGTGTATGTAAAGGAATCTACGTATAGGCATGCAAATGATCAATTTGAAGGGTTCTAACTCAAAATTCTATTTTTCTTTGACAGGATGGTTCTTGAATGGGGAGAGAGAAAACATGAGGAGGTTGGTACCATTGTAGATCGAGATCTGGGGGCCCAATGGTCTTAAAGCGACGTGGTTTTTATAATTTTTTGGATATTAAAGGAATGAGAGCCTATGTGAGGTTGTTGGAGATGCTGGTGGGTTACTGGGACCCTGAGAGTGAGAGCTTAAATCAAGTCCCTATCCGGGAAATAAATAACCTTAGTCTGAAGATAATTTTCCTAGTATTGACGAGGATCATAGGTTCAGCCTCATTGCACCAGACATCGAGGTCTCTCATGTTATATGCAGTGCAGTGTGTGAGACACATAGTGTATGACTGGTGTACCTCACTACTAGCCAATATGAAGAGCCAGCTGACAGAGTGCAAACAGGGGGGGGGGGAATAAATTTTGGGTTTGCCTCTATCATATGAAGTTTATTTTTTGAGTGGGTTCTAGGTTTGGTACCTAGAGTCAATGATGCAGAAGCATCGCCAACTCATCAAGCGAGCCAACACATCAAGTGGAGATCAACTGGATAAACAAACAAACCCAGATTTTTGAAGTTCTTTGGGATTGTAGTGCAAGTCTTTGATGAACCATTTATGAAGGCGCATTTGTATATTGTATTGGACCTTGAGCCTTTAAGCTCTCGTCCTTTGGTAGATAGGAGGCATTTAATCTAGTTAATGTTGGTAGCTAGGAATTTAAGTCTAGATTTGATAGTTTAGAGTTCGAGAGGGAAAACGGATATAGACACCCTCATTGTACCATTGTAATAGTAGAGGTTAGAGAATAGAGGAAGCATTCAGGAAAAGAGAAGAGAAAGCAGAGGGTATTGTATGAAGAACATCCATCTACAGGCATTTGAATTAATAGAATGAAGCTTTGATTCAAGCTCATGGTTTGTGTTGTTTTCTCTGTGTATTGATGTTGTGCTCATAAATGGTTGCTTTCTTGTTATGCATTTGCTTTGTATATGCTATGCATGTGATTTCATGTTTCAAACTAAATTTTGAGAGGGAGAGAGAATGAGGTTCCATTGTTTCTCTATTTGAGCTAGGAGATTCCTACAAAGTGTGCAATTGAATACATCCGCAAGGAGTGTGTTGATGGAGGCTCAGTAGTTTAACTTTTGTTCCCATCCACCCAGGATTGGAAGTGAGTTGTTGAAGCCGTAAAAGGAGTGCGCAGGATGAAGCAGAAGTCTCAGTTGTGAATCTGACCAAAGGGAAATCAAAGACTGTTGCCACATGAGTTTCACAGAGTCGAAGAGATTCAACACTGGAGAGTTGTTGAATGATTGTCGCGAGGAGCGCATGCAAGTCCCTCTGAAAGAATTAGAGTGGAAAAGCTCAGGAGGAATTGATATTTGAACTCCATGAAGGCTAAGTGCAGGGAAGTTGCATTGTAAGTCGGAGGAAAGCATCGCAGGTTGACGAGCGAGCAAAGAGTCTCGTGGAGAGACACTTCTTTTATTTCACAAAATCCTCAAGGGGAGAACGGACGGATGAAATCTTTGGAAGAGATTTCACGAGGTTCCGAGAGCCGTTAGATTCCCCAGAGGTGAAAGGTAGTTACAGCGTAGGTGTGGAGAGGATTCAAAGCTCAGGAGGGACAGCACCATTGATCCAAGTCAGTCAGGGCCGTTGGATTGTTTATGAGATCGCCCATCGAGACCTCATGAGGAAAGTGTCCTAAGCTTGGTAAGGAGAGTCGCGATATTGTGAGGAGTGAGATATCGACTACTCCGAGAGGATAGTGTGGGTCCACAGGATTTGTCAAGTGCACAGGTGAAACCTCACATCTCGAGAACTCGTAAGTGGAAGGGTTGAGAAATTGGCATTAAAAGTCGCGAGGCACGAGGACGCGAGGGCACGAAGTGGCGAGGAGGCTAGGAGCCATCCATCTGGGAAGGACAGGTGGCGAAGATCTGAGGATATCGCAACCTCGGGAGCTCACAGGGTGAGAGCCCAAGTATCGAGTATCCAAAGGCACGAGGAAGCGAGGTCGCGAGTTTCGGCACCTCGGACCTCAGGAGTCGACGTGAGGTTATTCGACCTCGTGGGAAGCGAAGTCACGAGGGAGTGAGGTCATGAGTTTCAGAACCTCAGACCTCGGGAGTCGACGGGGAAAGTTATTCAACCTCACGAGGAGCGAAGTCACGAGTGGCGAGATCACGATAGCACGAAAGTCCCGATTGAAGTGACGGGTGTGGACGGGTCAAGTCACACGTGCACCTTGGAGCTTCGGTACCTCAGGTATCGGAGGTTGGAGAACCAAAAGGTTGGTATCGCGAGTAGTGAGGATGCGAGGGAGTGAGATCCCGGGAGAAGAAAAGGGAAAGTCAGCGAGTTGACTGACCATCGGGTCTTGGGGATCTGAGGGGGTAGTGCTCGACTGTTGAACTCGCGAGGTCGCGAGTTTCGATCCTCTGAGAAGTTAAGAAGGGGATCGTGCGACGAGGAGTATTCTGTGGGTATTGAAGATTCCCGATAAGGGAGTAGAAGAGCATTTTAGTTCTTCGGGCCTAAGGAAGAGAAGGTCTTGTAGAAGCGGACGTGCCTTGGGTGGCGCACGCTGCGCTAGTCAAGATTCCTCTGAGAGGACCTCACGATCCAGCGATGGCATGGTAGATCGAGGTATTGAGGTAGCAGGAGGGAGGTAGGGTTGCAATACCCTACAACAAGGAATTTTTCTATTGGTGGTGGCAACATGTCATCTATCTGGATGACTATACCTATGAGGGGATTGACTTTAGAGGATATCCATACATGCCCCTCCCACCAGGGGCTGCCTATGGTGACATAGGTATGTCAAATTTGTTTTACATGTTTCATTTTTTTGTATTTTTGTATAATTGGGACAAAAATATTTTTGGATGGTGTTTAAGTATTGACTTAGAAATTTGTGTGATGAAAACGTGGGTTCGTGACGACCAGAAGGTTTCCATCGACATCAACGGAGGAACCAGGGAGATGAAGCGGCGGGAGGAGAAGCCGAGAGGGTGCTACAAAATGTGCAGGGAAACCTATCACGTTTGACTCACAGGATACCCATGGTTCAGGTAGAGGATCTGCCTGAAGCCATGCAGCGATAGGTGGTTGGTGTACCCATATCATGGGTACGACACTTTTAGCACCTCGCAAACACCGTGGTTTTCTACCATGACACACATCCAGTGCCACAGGCATAGATGTCATGGGATATTGTAATACCGACTATATATGTGTATTGAGGGTATTAGCCCCACTTTGTACTCTAAACACCATATTTTTTGAAATATATAAAAAACGATCTTCGACTTTACTTATATTTTACAATGTGTACATTGATGTGATGGTTTTCTTTGCTTTTAATTGTGTGACAAATGCCAATCTAAAATAAAATTAGCATAAGCATCAGTAACATGATTAGAACTCCTAGGAATATGATAATATGTAATAAAATCAAATTAATTGTAATGACCCTTAATTATTAAGATGATTAAATTAATAAATAATCCTAAAAATTAGCTAAACTATAATTAATTATTAAATAACCTTAACTAATTATCTGTTATTAATCAATTATTTTAGATTATGATTAGTTTAAGTATGATTAACTCTTTAATTAAGGGTTAATGATTAATTTGATTATTAATTAATTAATTGATTAATTAAGTATTAAACAAATGGGTGGATAATAAAATATAATGTTTAATTGGGTTACGTATCCCACAAGGGATAACATAACCAATACGTTAAGATAAGTAATAAATGAATGGATAAGACATTAATAAAGGGATAAGGTATTTGGTGGGGGGAGTTAATGGAGGAAGGGCGGTGAAGGAGGAATAAGAGAAGTGGAGAAGGATTATGGAGGGGATTATTATTCATTCTACGAGACAGGAGAACTTGGAGTATTGGGACAAAGTGAGTTTACAGTGGAATTTACAGTGCACCGGGGGGGTGAAGAGGTTTTGGGCTCAAAGGGCTAGGACATCCATTGATGTCCTAGGGCTAGGCGTTACTAGTCGGTAGGGTGGTTGGTTTTGGGGTGTCCTAAAGAGCAACATCAGATTCAAGATTCAAGCTAAGGAAGCAGCATCAGATTCAAGTTAGAGTTATGAATCTTTTGAATTAAATTGTTAGTAAATTTTATTTATTGAAATATTAGATTGAATGTGATAGATTAAGTGAATTTCAAATTTACTGTTCTGTTTTAATTCAATGGTAGTTTAAATTAAATGACGGTCTTTACATCTGGTATCAGAGCCCTGGTTCAAATCTGGAACCGAGGGCCTAAATAAGGGGTAGTTTTCATTCTTTTGAGAAACTCCAGCCACGCTTAGCTTAACCTGCACATAGAACAAATAAAACAAAGAACATTAATAAAAATAAAAATAAAATAAAGAATTGCAAACTATTACAAACTGGAATTACAAACAATGGCAAACAATTTATTTCCATGGTTAAAAAAAAAAAATTACGAACAGTTTACATAATTATACATAGAATTACAGACAGTTTATAGTCAAAACTGTGCAAAAGTATCCACAAAATTTTAATAGTGTTGTATATACGTCTTTTATATACCTTTCATATCCCAAAAATAGTAAAGGAGAAAATAAGAGAACCCTATTGTATCGACTTACTCATCTAGATCAGGTGATAGCGAGTCGCTCGGCCCTTACCTTCCTGTTGGTATTATCAACCCTGTATTTTAAGCATTCTCCGCAGACAGGGGTACAGAAATGGTCCAGAGAGACCAACTAACCAGAAGGAAAGAGCAATTGCTGCATCATATCCCACACTTCTAAGATTGATGCATTCTGGTTGTTGTCGCAGTTTCCTGGCGATTTCCAGGCACTTAGCTGCTTCAAGGATATTTTACAAAGCAAGACTATAAAATATTAGGATACATTTTGGGAATGAAGTCCTACATACATACCAAGGTAGACTGAGCTTGCATGTAAAGAATACAGTCATGTTCAACACAAGGCGTAGACATACAACAAATATTTCAATTGATGTCAAATTCACACTTTGGAAACCAAATGCAAACTAAGCACATTGTCATAAATGAAGCCTGAAAAAGAAACAGTCTCCCGAAACTACTATATACAACAGCCTTCTTCCTCTTCATCCACCCTTTCTTCTAGTGCTGTCAGTGGGGATTGGAGTCACATCCTCTGCAACATAGTAAAAACAAGCATTAATATTTACCAGGTTCCTAAAACCGGATCTAGAATAGAAATCCCCAAAAAATACACACGTGAATTTGAAACATAATCCTTACCTATACGACCAATCTTCAAGCCAGAACGTGCAAGAGCACGAAGAGAAGACTGTGCTCCAGGCCCGGGCGTCTTTGTTTTATTCCCTCCTATTGCACGAAGCTTAATATGCAAGGAAGTTATACCAAGCTCCTGAAAATGAAACACAAAGCTTATTGCATAATGCAGTAGCACCAAGCATATGGAAAACAATGCCAATCTCACCTTCTATTACTTAAAGTTTATAAACCAACGTCTTAACAGGTACCACTCTCCTTACAAACTAACCCAGTATAACTTAGGACTATTTAAAGTATAAATAGAGTTGTGAGATTACAAAGACTAGTGCAACGAAAGATCAATGTTGCACATATTAATAGTAAATTAGTAATACCTTACAGTTAGTAGAGCAATAGATGGTAACTTTAAAAGGTTAAAAAGACAATTGAATGTTCTACTTCCTATGAAAGTACCAATTTAATAAGAAAAGCAAGCTGAAATTTCGAATTGTAACGAACCAAAAGACAGAGATTTGGGCACATATACCTTGCATCTCTGTGCAACATCCTGTGCTGCTAGCATAGGAGCATAGGGGGAAGATTCGTCTCTATCAGCCTTAACCTTCATACCCCCTTGTGGACAAAAATAAAAGGCACCAAAATCAAGAATATTATAAACACAGCGCATTATCTTAAAATATTGTGCAGGCTTAACTGAATATACATGTCAATCAATGTAAGATGGTCATACCAGTTACCCGTGCCATTGTTTCCTTTCCAGAGAGATCAGTCACATGCTGCAGGTCAAAGACCAGATTACTGGATCTACCATTACCGGGTTGAAACAGATTCCCATTACTAATTACAGACCAGACCATTACCACAGCCCCATTCAAAATTACAAATTAAATGTCAACCTTTTATCACTTCCGAAATAAACAACATACATACAGAGGTTACCACGCAGGAAATACCAAAACATTAGTCTTGCCATTTGGATAACCCTAACATATATATTGTTCTCCTTAGACTGCTCAGTCCAAAGGGGCATTCGCATCAAAAATAAAAAATAAAGAAAACTTGAATAAAACCCATCAAATTCACACCAGCAATAAAGAAAACTCCACCCAAAATATTGTTGTTGTTTTTCCCTCCCAGCATAATTCCATCAAACCTCAATGAAAACCCTAGAACATGAAATCCTCAACCGAGCTTCAAAGACTTCCCAGAATACCCATAACACATACATTTTCCACGGCTTCAGCAAAATATGTTGTTCTACAAGACACTCGAAGGCCAATCTCCAAGCTAGCACCTACACAAGTGAATAAAGCCAAACGCTAAGCCGGAGAGACCATTCCATACACAGGTGAATAGTTGTTAGCATTTCTAGATCCGCCTCCCTGCACAGGTGATTACAGCTAAATGCTAAGACAAAACGGGAGTTTAGGGTTTAAAGTAGTGGGGCAATATTTTAATCCCATGAATATAAGAGAGAGACATGTGGGCTACATGCGAGCCCACGCTGTCGACTTAGCCCGCGCGGTCAGTTCAAATTTGTTTAATGATTTATTCACCATTATTTGGGCAGCGTTTATATTTGTTTGATTTTATATTATTTGTTTAACGTTATATTATTTGTTATTTGTTGAACATTCATTATTTGTTATTACCAGATTGAAATAATTCAAATATTTGTTGAACATTCGTATTTGTTATTTTAAATGGGAACAATTCCTACTGAGACTGGAATAGAATTCTTCCGGTTCCTGCAATCTGGTGAATATGAAACCGTTATCTCTTCTTGATGTAAATAATTAAGTGGTTAAGATGGGTTGAAGTCAAGTCATCCGGTTATTATAATCCAGAATAAAATAAGTTTAAATGAAGTATCTTGGTTCCAGCTATATGATCATAAAGGAAGTTCTGAGCAGTTCATTCAAATGAATATCACTTAGAGGGATTCAAAGTTGAACTACATCTAAAAATTTCAAGGGGCTTGCCATGCTATGCAGTTTCAAGATCTCAAATCAATCCTCATCTGGGTCAATCTTTCCTTTTCATATATAGAGCCCACGATAGGCCTGCCAATATGTTTTAATCTTCCTGAGCTTTCTAAACCAGAGCCCATGCCAATGTTACTATGGGTTTGTCCTTCTCAGATATAGATCCCATGATAAGTCTGCTAGTATTGGTTCTTTCTGCACTTTCTAAATGAGTGCCCAGGCCAATGTCAGTATGGGTTTGTCTTGGGTTTTTGTTTTACCACATTGGCCAGTTCCACAAGCCTTGATAAATTTTCATACCGTTTATTCATCTGTTACTGATTTGTTCTACTATATGTACAACCGAGCTGCATAAATAATCATGGCAGCTAGATAACATAATGAGTCGTATGGATAACATGGGTTACAGTCATTTCCTCAATCTGTGAACATTGATACAGTACCTTCGGTCACTAGCATGGCTTGGTTTTCACCAGGTGTGAGTAGAGTGCCAACAGGATACCATCGTGTAACAAAAATATTCTAATGGGCATTCCATGGGATATAACTTATTAATGGAAAGAGGACTTGGTACCATAGTTTAACTGCAACCAAGAAAAAGTAATATGAATCGTCTAACTGTTTACGCTACAAATTTTAAATAAATCCATGTTTTTGCCAAAATGGTAAAACATGTCTCGATGTCTTTAGGAATTCTTGAATATCGAAAGAAAATGTAGGTTTGAATAAGGAGAATATAATATATGTTTCCATCTCATAATAATTTTCTACGACACAATAATGTCAACAAAAGGTATATTTTCAGATCTAGGTATATTTTTTTCAGATCCTGGAAAATCTTCAAGGAGAAAACAAATGAGTGAGTGAATTACTATTTGCCCTCCTGTTGATTTTGCAGAATTCATAACATTTGTGGGAAATATAGATTCAACTGTTAAATTGAGCCCTTCCCCTTCATTGGGTGAGGAATTATTATTATTATCATTCATCTTTTTAACGTCTTTGAGACCTAATTTGGTGTATAGGATCTATTCTCCCCGATTCGAAAACTGAATTTAATAAAAATAATAGATTAACATCTTCTACCCGAGCCAAGGCTTTGGTTTTTCATTTCATGTCATCTATAGACTTGCATCTTCTATCAAGAATCCATTATCCGTCAATCTTCTATTGAAACCCCTGTTTTGCCAGGGAATCCATTGTCTGGCAAGTGAAATCTTCTATTGGATTGAGACATATGGGAAATCTACATGCCAGCGAATAGCGAATTAATTGATGGAAAGGGAATGGATTGGCACCTTCCATTGGAACCCTACACTGCCTCTGAATTCATTTTCGACAGTATTATGGATTGGGATCTGCTGTCAGAATGGTGCCAAGGAATCCACTGTCCTAGTGATTTGATCGGCACCTTTTGTTGGAGATATGCAGTGCCAGGGATTTCATTGTTGCCAAGTGTATATGTTGGTGCATTCTTTTGAACCCTGTAGGGCCAGAGAACATAATGTGAACAAACAATATCTGGGCATCTTTAGATTTGCCTCTTCTATCAGAATTCTTTGTTGCCACATAATACATCATGGACGGACCAATACATTTGCATTTTTTTTTACTGAAATTTTGCAGTTTAGAAAACTCAATGTATGGATCTACATCTTCCATTGGAACCCTACATCATGCTAGAATACATTATGCAAACCTTGGAAAACATGCTGCACATCTAAGGTTTTCATTTGCACATTTGAATAAGGCTACATTATCCTTAAGGAAATCCATGACTCATAGGAATGGACTGTACATCAACTAATCCATCGGCGTCCACATTTTTTTTTAAGTTAAGAATGGTTTGTATTAATTTACAAAATGTGCAAAGTCTTTCACCGCAGCCTCATGTTGCTGGGATATTTATTTTGCAAGGTAATTCTGTCTATGTGCTAATTTATTTATGTCTTCTCCTAGAATGTACGCCAAAAACTTATTGTGTTCAAACTAACGGATCATAATTTACAACCTTCTACCTGAGATCTTTACAACAGGCTATGTTGTTATATCATACTGAAATCTAAAATCCTTCACCTCCATGTAAAGTTATTGTGCAAGCCTAATTGTTTGTCAACTTCTGCTGGAAGTCTCCATCCTTGGGAAATTGCATTTTCTGTGAGCTAATTGAATGACATCTTTTATGAAAACCCTTTGCTCATAATTCAAGGTTCACATTACAAGTTTGTGATTATGTGACTTTTTTTTCTAGTGTAACTAAGAGGGATATGTATGTAGATATGGATGTGGATACACGGTTTTTTGAAAATTTTGGATTTGAAATGGTTGGACATGTATGTGTAAAAAAAAAATCAGTTTTGCAAAACTCTCCAATTTCTCATGATTCTTGTGAGTTTTTCAGGTCACCTAGTTTTTGAGTTTTTCTGAGTTTTTGGAGTGCGAGTTTATATTTGCCAAGTTATTGCCAATTTTGTTGTTTTCCTTAGTTGATAACCCCTTCCAAATTTTTTGCCAATGCCAAGTTTTGCATCAACTTGGTACTAAAATAGATTTTATATATATTTACTATTTATATATTGAGTAATTGTTTTGTAGTAGAGAAAAGATATTTATAAAATATTTGACTGCGTTTACTAATATACTTTTTGTTTTTGTATAAAATTTTCATTTTAAAATTTGGAATTTCCCAAAAATATTCACCAAAAATGCTGAAATTTGATTTGGGCTGTCGAATCTAATGAATTTAATTGGTTTCTTTTACATTTGGTAAATCCCACCAATTTTTTTTTTTGTTGGAAGAAATTTGTTGAAAGTGGCTACATAGGTTTTAGGCATAAAAAGCATCCACACCCCTCCCTTTACCTATGCCACCACTATCAAGTGCGTAATGAAAGCAGAGGTGCTTCATCAATACCATAAGATCAACCATCTTTGTAAGGGTTGTTTCCACTTGGCTCACAAAGTAGATAGAATGAACTGACGTGAAATCTAAATAAATTCAACAAGTTATATATCATAGCAAGCGTTCCTTCAAATTCTAGAAATCAATCTGAGGATTTGGTTGGGCCCGGCTTAGCATTGTTAGGGTAGATGGATAAAGTACATAGGTTCTACGTATGTATTAACTGATTGTTATAAAATATGACATTCAATCAATGTTTGCTTCAACAGATTTTCCTCTAAGAACCAAGAATTTTGGAATTCTTGTTATTTTTCAATGTTGCTTGTTTATTCAAGGATTCTTGCTGCTAATCTATGGCGTTTGAGATGGCATTAGAATTTGGGGGAAATTTCAAAATTTCGAAAGGAACCAAAGAAAATATAAAAGTTAAAAATCTCCTTCCAAAATAGCATTTTAAGGAGAACGACTAACAATTACTAATAATGCTATAATGGGTTATATTTATTTCTAGGAGGCATGGTTATATTTATCCTTACTACCTTTTGTTGTAAACTCACGGACTATTGGTTAATTTTTATTCATATAAAGATACATTTCAATGATAATATGATGTAATCTTGCTAATTATCTTGTAGGGAATAGGGACTTATTGATTTACAAGTTTCCCCTTCTATATTTCAAATATTTGAGGCTTTGTATTATCAACCCCATAAAAGTGGAAGCGATTGAGGTTGGTACATACTTATTAAGATTTTTCCTCTTAATCTACACCTATGATCTTTGTCTTTCTTAAAAACATTTTTAACCCCAAAATGGTCATAGCTATGTGTAATATAGCGACATACATTTAATAAGGTGAAGGTATGGTATGGGGGTCATGAACATAGAGTTTGAATACGGAATATGCTAGGTTATGTACACCTCCGAAGGCTTGTTAGTCAAATTGATGCATGGAGGGTATTTCTTGCCCTAGAAACGAGGGGGCGTCATACATCAATTGGGTGTTTGGCTAAGTTTGTGACCTTAAAGAGAATATTATTATTATTATTATTATTACAAATAATTATAAAACATGAGTTAATCCGTTTGCACGAGATACCTAAGAGGTCATTTAGGATAGGGACTCCAATTCTTCTAGGTTTTGGACAAGTTCTATTGACATTAGGACTTCAGTTGAACTTAAGCACAACTTATCATCCACGAAGCGGATGGGCAGGTAGAGAGTAAATCAAGTCATGGAAGACATGCTTAGGATGATATGCGTAATGGATGGTCGGGGTCAGGTGGGACAAGTATAGTCCAAGACCTACTACTTGGGAGATGTTGAGACCTTTCTGACAGATTATCCCTCACTATTTTGACCACCCTCGAGAACATATTCTCGGAAGATTTAGGTGTATCTTTCTTTCCTGCTTTGACTTAGAAAACCGGGGACTACACAGGGGACTATATACTTTATTTTCTAGTCCGCAGTGAAACTCTTAAGTGATACTCTTAAACTTTAAAATTTATGAACTTTTATGAATGTTTAAATGTTATTTGATGTGATGAGTAATCAGAGTACGATCTGCTACATACAATATGAAGAATTTTATGAATGTTTTAAATGTTATTGATGATGATGTATGTAATGTGATCTATTATGTGGATGTAAACTTTACGAATGTTTTAAATGTTACGGATGATGATGTATATGATGCGACACATTGGAAAACATTGAATTGAATAAAGATGTTTAAATGATGTTAGGATGATGTTGGATATCATGCAATCTAATTTGAGTAAATGATAAAACTTGTGAATGAGTGTTGAAATTGAATTATGGGATATTATGAGATCTATTTCTAATTGGAAAACTTTGATGTTAATTTATCAATTTTTATGGAATACAAAGTGAAATGATGACAGTATGCAATTACATGATGATAATGCATAGAAATGTATGGTTTGTGTTACAGACTAATCTACAGGTTATGGGCTATGAAATAGCCAAAGGGATAATAATGATGAAAGTGTATATTAGGAACACTGACGAGAAACATTATGGTATGAATATTGTTTTGAAATTTATATTGGTTTGGATGCATTGCTTTATGATATGTGGATCGGTGCGATTTCCAGGTGTGACACTACAAAACCAGATAAGCTTGATGAAAAAACCTCCAGCAACACTGTGCCACTATAAATTCCATTGTGGGGTGTTGACCTTGGTTCTATTAGGAGGGTGGAGGCATTTCCCACTGTGTATCCTCCATTGTAGGGTGGGCCATCATGAGGGGTGGATCCTAGATCTGATTAGGAGGGGTGGGCATTTCCCACCGTGTATCCTCAGAGCTACAGGGGAAGTCCTGGGAGGGGCAGTTGCTGGTTCCAGCTCCCGGATGTGTGATGAGGTGGGTTGCACCTTTAGGAAGCTTGAAGATTGAGATGGGGACACTTCCGCTTTTGGGTTCTATTTGGAGTTAGGCTAATATAGTTGGCTCTCCAAGATAGTCTAGCAGAGTATGGATAGGAATGGAGTTGGAATGTTTAGGGAGGAAGGATGAGTACAATAGTTGAGACTATATGGAGATGCAGGTGAGGTGGGGATTTGATGAAGGAAATGTGTATATATGGATATTCATTATTATGTAGCTGGCATACGGTTGATTAAAAAAATAAAAAATTGAATGGAAATAATTGTAATTCAAGAAATTCTCACACAATTAATTGTTTGTTTGTCTTTTATAAAGACTAGTCTTCTTGTGGATTGGAGGCATACATAAAATACTAAAGGGTGTGAGTTTGATTATTAGTACATATCACGAGAATTGTATGTACTAGCTACATACATTTCTTGTACATATACACTGGTATGTATAAATTTCCTTGACTTACTTACACTAATAATGTGGTTACTTGTTATGAATGTGAACCATGTTACGGTTCTTGTACCATAAGATACCTTAACCGGAATGAGAAGTTTCGAAGAAGGTGGGTGTATGTAATGATCCTTAATTATTAAGATGATTAAATTAATAAATGAAATTATAAAATTAAGCTAAACTATAATTAATTATTAAATAACCTTAACTAATTATACATTATTAATCAATTATTTTTAGATTATGATTAGTTTAAAGAGTATGATTAACTCTCTTTAATTAAGGGTTAATGATTAATTTGATTAATTAAATTAAACAAATGGGTGGATAATAAAATATAATGTTTAATTTGGTTACGTATCCCACAAGGGATAAGCAGTAATATCTGGGTCAAATAAGTAATAAATGAATGGATAAGGCATTGATAAAGGGATAAGATTTTGGTGGGGGAAGTAAATGTGAGAGGGCGGTGAAGGATGAATAAGGGAAGTGGAGAAAGAGTTATGGAAGTTATTATTCATTCCTACGGATGGAAACTTGGAGTATTAGGACGGTGAGTTCTGATTGGAATTCTGATTACATAGGAGGTTTTGGGCTCGGAGGGGCTGGGACATCCAGTGATGTCCTAGGGCTAGGCATTACTAGTCGGTGGGGTGGATGGTTTTGGGGTGTCCTAAAGAGTAGCATCAGATTCAAGATTCAAGCTAAGGAAACAACATCAGATTCAGGTTAGAGTTATGAATTTTTTGAATTAAATTGTTAGTAAATTTTATTTATTGGAAATATTAGATTGATTTGCTAGATTAAGTGAATTTCAAATTCTTGTTCTATTTTAATTCAATGGTAGTTTTAATTAAATGACGGTCTTTACATTAATGTTCTAAAATATGTACCCGTAATAATCATCGAAGTAAAGTAGGATCACACCTTTCGGTGCTGATGGACAACTATCATACTACTAACTAGGATTCTAGGTGAACTTCTAATGAGCGAATTCCATGTGAGATAGAATCATGAAAAAGTTCTATAATGGCGCTACATTCCAACCACATTATTTGTGGATGTCCCTAGGAAAATGCCACATGAAGACACCAACAAACCCTCGAACGAGTAAATCACCCAAGCGGCAGAAGCCAAGATCCTTGTATGACAATTGAAAACCAATGCAAATCCTAATTGAGCCAGAAGACTTCATTGACATTTATGAATAGTAGAAACTCAATAAACAAACCATTTCTGGTCTCAGCCAACTTATTCCCTTCTTAATATTCTAACTCATATGCTCATTTTTCTAGAACACGTCTCACGATATAAGGTGCCACATGGGTTTAAACTTTCCCACCCCCAACAGTTCTTTGGCTTTTTCATACGAGAGGAACAAGTCACCCTCAATATACAATCGGGGATGAGCGGACTTATCGTCTTGAAACTTGACATGTCATTTTGTTTGCCTCGATGGTTGTGCAGAGGCATCTTATTGTTGCTCAGCCGAGACTCACTCGGTGTACAAGGCATGCATTTCGAGATCGGAAGTGTCAGGTAAGAGTGCAACTTTCAATTTAAGAGAAGGGATTTAACATTCAATAGGTAATATCAAATCCACACCATGTACTAGCGGAAATGAGAAAATCTGGTGGAAATATTGATTGAGGTTCGGTATGCCCCAAGTGTAGGATATAGCATGATGTGCCAGTCAGACTTTCTCTGATTGACAATTTTTTGCAAAATGGTCTTGAGAGACACAGTGATGAACTCTACTTGTCCATGTTCCATGGGATGTGGGAGAGGGCAAAGCCATGTTTAAAACCCAACTTAGCTTCTAGTTCTTTAATCATCTCATTTTGAAAGTGACTTCCATGGTCGGTGACAATCCCACTTTCGGGATCATAGAACTAGGTGTGTCGATTGAATCACAGAAGGTTGTAGTATTCCCATCCAATTTAGCTGTAGGCATGGCCTTGACCCACTTAGTAAAGCAGTATATGCATTAATTTCACGATAACGATGCCCCAGTGAATTTAGGTTTGCAATCGACCAAGTCCACTACTTAGTGAAGGGACCGATGATGTGGTGGGTGAAGAGGGAGCTAGATCTGGCTACATTTTCTGAGCAAACACTTGGAAAGGTTGACACTTCTTGACCACTTGAATACAATATTTAAATATAGTAGCCTAGAAATAATTGGCTCGCGAATTTGTTTGGGCTATTGCAAGCCTAGATAAATGACCACAACAAGCCCCAGCATTACTATACCTATGATTTTCCTTTCTAGATCTCTCTAGTGAGAATGCATTCTGTGAATATTTATGGGTGCACTATACCTTGTGATTTTTTCTTTCAATATATTTGTGTGGGGCATGAATTCTTTGTGAATATTTGGGGGTATTGTATCATTTCGATTTTCCTTTCAAGATATCTTTGTTGGAAAGCATTCCACCGCAAATTTTATGAGACTATATCCCAACAATTTTACCCTCCCATTGCCTTTGTGTTTCCCTTGATGCTCAATGATTTTACTATTTCATTACCTAATGATTTTTTTATCATTACTCAATGAAGCTTTACTTCATTTCTAAGAGATTGTTTGCATTTATTCTCTTTGTTTTTATATGTAAGACTTTCCCAGTGCACTTGTTGCTTGTTCTCTGCATTTTGGAAGAGTCCTGATTCCAGTGCCTTTCCCCCTTTTCTCAACGAATTCGTGATTCATTAACCAACAATATTTTTGATCTTTGCCCAATGATTTTGTGATCTCTTGCCCAGTGAGTTTGGGTGCCTTCTCCTCTACGTTTGGGAGACGAGGGTATTATTCTATAAATATAGTGGTATCCATGATCCGGATTATTTTGACCTGAGAAAATGAGAGCTGATATATAACACATAAATATTTCAAGATATTGCAAGAGAGACAATAATATACTAGAGATATAAGCGGAAATAAAACAAAGGTCATATGTCTGATAATACACAATTTCTATTAATGAAATAAAATATGCAATTTTAAAATCTGAGTGAAAGACTCACTAGAATGGTGGTAAACATCTCTGAGAAGAGATGTAATGACTACTAGCATCCATGAGAAGATGATTATTACAATGAGGCTCTAAGGGCCTTTTAACATCGGTAAAATCCAAAACCCTAATCTTTGGAAGATGAAAATACAAAGGTTTGTGGGCCTCGATGGGGGTAGTTGATATGTCCACCTCCCGGGGGCATAAATTTTGCATACGATCTCCATTTGGGGTGCTTAATAGCTCGTTGGAAAGATCTATTCGAAAAATACAACATTTGGGGTGAACAACATGATACTGTTCCATTTTGTTTTTTTTACTCTTAAAAATGTTGTTTAGGTCCTTAAAATGGCCTTGGAAGTTAAAAGCGCTAAAAATAGTAAATTACCAAAATTGCGAAACATGTTTTTGGGCAGGTTGGAGAAGGTGGAACCACCCGATATCACTGGATCAATTATCCCTCCTTAGGAAGCAATGGTCTCCATTGTTTGAGTTCCAGGAGAGGGAAAGCGTTGAATCGATTCTTGAAGAGTTACTTTTCCTTATTTGGAACCATGGCTGCTTGGTTTTGTTGAAGATGGAGTACAAACTGTGTTTGGAAGGGTTAGTTTAATGATGTAAACTACATGAGATGGCTGTGTGTAGAGAGGAATCTTTGTGCTTTGTTGTATTATATCGACACACTTTTGGTGGATAGAAAAATTTAATTTGATGTTGTAGTGGTTGCAGTATCTTTCTGTTCAATTTTTGAACAAATTGTAAAGAAGATAATTTTTGTGGTATGAGATACTACCTTGTGGTAGTGTTTTAGATTGGGACAATAGTTGGAACTACCTGCAGTATTACGTAGAGATGACCCCCAAAGTAACAATGACACTTCTGAGGTCAAGACTCATAAATAGCGTGGCTTCACATATATGGCTAGCCCAGAGAGAACATCCGCAGAGAAATCTAGTGGGGCAACATCACCTTAATACCTCATCCTTGAAGGTTGGATGTCGTGTGACAATAGCCACTCTTGGCTAACACGAATATCTCATCCTTGGCGAAGCCACCAGTGTCAATAGCAGTTTGTAGGTGTGGTGTTGCCGACAATCCTAACTGTTTGACGAACTCTACTGAGATACGGTTTATGGCTTCCCTTTATCAACAATAAAATGTGGTGGGTTCCCCTTCACCCACATACTGGATAGAAAAGAGGCACTCCCCCTCTTACGGATCTGTTGGTTCTTAAGTTTGAATTGTTTATTAGTCCGACAATGATGAGAGTGGGAATTTAGCATTCGATGATCTGTCTTTTACCAGTATTTTCAAATCAGATTCTAAATCAAGGTTCGGCTCCTTGTCTTTGATCTCGACCACCAATGACTATTTTGAGCAACATTCATGCGATTGATGCCGAGGAGGGATTTTGTGGAAATTGCATCATTTTTGGATGTCCTTCTTTGTGTACACTTCTTTTCACATTATTCTTGGACTGGTTTTTAAATTTGTTTGTTAGGGCTATCTTTGTCATACTTTGGTTGTTGTGGATTTGGAACCCGAACTCCCATTTGTTACGGTGCCTAAATTTACCTTGAGTTTAACAACATATCGATAGGTGGCACCGAGTGATGAGATGTCGAAATCCATTCGGTTTGGATGTACCTATGAAAAAAACCATAATATTTGATCACTAGATTTCATTCAGATTATTTGATACCCAGCTTGGTGTACAAGGTATGGAAGGAATTCATTGGTGAACTGCAGGCTGTTTGGCCCCTCTCTTATCGCGTTGTGGTCCATTTCATGTCTTGGTCCTCATAGTTTATATGAGAATATCTTGTTCCTTCACAGCATCCACAAAAATTACTTGGGATTATTTATATTTCGGACTCCTCTGTGGAACTTTGCTCCCGATAAGTTTCCCACAATTGTACATGGGAGAGCCTTAGGAGTGTGAAGGTGATATTTTCCTTGTCAGAAAATTATGAGCGGAGAAATAACCCTTCTAGCGATTTAACCATTTATCACAGGGCACGTAAAAATTCTGGTACGACCTTCTAGCAGATTTAACCATTTATCTAGGGCATCTGCATCTATTTGACCTTCAAATATAGGAATATCAAAATTAACCTATACCTTGAAAGGAAAGGTTCCTCCAAAGTGTCTTCTTGATGAAGATGCACCTGATGCTATCGGTAGGCGTTGAAGGATGTGGGAAAAATTCTCCATCATTTCGTCCCTCTGTCGCATGAGAGCTTGCCGAAGCAACAGACTGATAGGATCGTCTGCTACGTCATTTTTTTTTCTTCTACCATTGAGGGTTTCTTGGGTGTGTGAGAGCAATTTTCCTCAAGAGAGACAAGCTCAAGACCCAACTTGCTATACTCAGACCTCATCGGGGACATGCACTAAAAATGATCAAGAGAAGCCTCCTCTGATACCACTGATCCAGATTATTTTCGGCACGAAATGAGAGAGGAGATATAACACAGAAATATTCAAAGATATTGCAAGAGAGACAACATTATAACAGAGATATAGCGGAAATAAAACAATATTCACAGATATACAGTAATACATGATTTCTATTAATGAAATAAATGTACAGAGACTGTAAAATACAGAGTGAAAGACTTGCTAGAATGGTGGTAACTTATCTCTGAGAAGAGATGAGATGGCTACTCGCATCCATGAGAAGATCATTATTACAATGAGGCTCTAAGGGCCTTTTTGACATCAGTAAAATCCAAAACCCTAACCCCGGAAGATGAAAATCCAAAAGGTTTGTGGGCCCCGATGGGGTTAGTTGATACATCAACTTCCCAGGGGTGTAACTTTTGCATACGATCTCCGTTTGGGGTGCTCAATAGCTCGTTGGAAAGATCTATCTGAGAAATACAACTTTTGGTTGAGAAACATGATCTATGATCCATGTTGCTCCCCGTTTTTCTCAAAAAACATCATTTAGGGCCTCAAAATGGCCCTGGAAGTTAAAAACTACTAAAAATAGTAAATTACCAAAATTGCCAGAAACATGTTTTGGGCTAGTTGGAGAAGGTGGGTGGCCACCAATATCCACATGGATCAATCCAAATGTATTTCTTAGTTGAGATCCACCTGTATTAACATGCATGCATATGGTGACCTTTGGAGATGTTTCTAGCATAACACTGGTGAGGAATTTAAGCTTCATAGATTATATAACTCAAATGTGTATCAATCATTTTCATGGAGTGTTGATTATATGTGTCCCTAGTTTCAAGTTGAAAATGATAGGAATACTTGTCCAAAACTTGTGTTGGAAACTTTCCTCGGAAATTGGTATGTGTGATAAACAATACCATTTTCCAGGTTCTCTATTCACACATCCAAAAAGGATTTCATCTGCTATAGAAATTTTTGTGTTGTTTGATGGATGACTATAGTTTTTAGTTTGTGATCCACCTATGTATAAGAATGCATTAATATGACAAGTTTTATGAAACAAATTGTCTCACCCTAGCATAACCAAGATGGTGATTTTTTTTCTTCACTTGATTAAGAACTTTTTCATTTCATGTTTCAATGTGACTCGATCATGTTGTAAATTGGTTATTTATCACAGTAATCTGATATTTTTAATAAAATCATTTTGGCAATTGGCATAGTGGTTTTTCTCGTTATGAATTGTATATGTATCTACTATTATATGATATACAGGCCCAATATTTTATTATATCTCACATGTCGTTTAAAAAAAGGGGGGGCGGATTAGGTCCTCCTAAACAAATTCAAGGAACAAAACTATAGATTTCTCTTGATGCTTGAAATAATGTCATAGATTGATAATTTAAGTAATTAAATTTACTTGTGCGCCTCGATTAATGTGAGGTGTAACCATTTAAGAATTAGACCAACATGTTCCATGAATAACGTTGATGTATGACGAGATGTGTAATGATTTACTCTTGTGTACATTAAATTGATGCATGATTGATTGAGTAGATATATTTTGTTGTGCCATGAAATAAATGGATAGTATACTCTTGCGTAATGAATATTTAATGATTGATGAATGATTAAGTTATTATTTCACTTGCGCCATGAATTCAATATTGATGTATGACTAGTTAAGTAGTTAGACATCCTTGCACCATGAAAGTAAGCTTGAGAATAGTCTCGCACAATTTATTGTGTTGACGTATGATTGTTTAAAGTTTATGTACTCTTAAAATAGTTTTAGAGAGAAGTGTTAAAACTGCGAGCGACCTCTATGCTGTGGACTGCAACCAGACCTAGCTGTCGGCCTCTGCCTCTGGCGCAGGTCAGAGCCTCTCCAGCACCTGTTTCTTCAGTTGAAGAGTGTGAGCTTGAAATCCTCGGTCTTTTGGAGCCCACTCTGAGCACCCCCGCGGATGTAGGGCTTGTGTAGAGTTCTTCCAATGGATTCCAATGGGGGATCTGGCCCTCCTCCTCTGCCTGAGATCATAGCATTCAAAGCATTGATAGCAACAACACAGAAATGCCCTCTCATGGCCAGTCAGCAGAAGTTCGTTAAGAAGATTGACTCGATCCCCACGATAGCTCTCCCTGAAGAAGAGACATGCAAAGCTGCCCTGAATCTCGTCGAGAGAGGGATTATAGGCCATTTCACGGGTCTCTGGCCATCCCCAAAGTCAGTAGAAGATTGGACACAAAGGAACTGGTCACCTCTGATCAAAGAGGGAGTCAAGAGTTACTTCGTTGGTAAGGGTTTCTTCATATTCGTTTTTGAAAATACAGATGACAGAAGTTTAATTTTCTGAAACGGCCCCTACTTCATGGGACCACAAGGATTGTATCTAAACAAATGGTCTCCCGATTTCGACCCCACTCAGGATGTCCCCAAGGCTGTCCCGGTGTGGGTTCGTCTCCCACATCTGCCTCTTCACTGTTGCAATCAAAAAACCTTTCAGATCATCGGCAATACGCTTGGAAAATACATTGACCATGCAGCAAGGAAAGACCAGTTCTCGTGCGCCAAAATCTGCGTTGAAGTTGATCTAGAAGAGGGTTTGCCTGAAGCAATCAATCTCACGGTCGCTGGATGGACACATATCCAGGAACTGGACTACGAGCAGCTCCCCTTCAAATGCAAATACTGCCACGGCCACGGGCACTTTGCAAAGCACTGCAAAAAAAAAGCAGAGGAGCAATCAGACATGCCAAAAGAGGACCAATGGACAGTAGTGCAAAAGAACCCCCAACAAAGAAAGGGAAACGGAAAAAGGCACAACGCAGGAGCAACAGGCAGGTTCAAGAAAATTCAAGAACAGGAAATAAATCCGAAGGAAATAGAAATACCACAGGACAACCATGCAGGAGCAACTAATGAAAATCAGGAGAAAACAGAAGCCCCTTCACTCAATAAAGAAAAGGGATCAGAAATTCAGGCAGTGGCCTCACAAGGCAGCCCTCTCAATCCATCCTACGCTGAAATAACAAGGCCAAAACAAATTGAAAGTGTCGGATCATCAGAGGACGAAACCTTTGAGCGTCCCACTAAAAGAGCAGGAAGGAAATCCCGCAAAGAATTAAGGGAAGAGGAAGCAGAGAGACTTAAAGTCCAAGGAAATCAATCCACTATAGAAATGTCCATCGGAAAAAATACCAGATCTAGGCCGCCTAAGGGAGGCCCTTCCCCTTCCTCATAAGTTCAACATGAAACTCACCTCTTGGAATTGTAGAGGACTAGGGAACGCCTCCAAAGATGAAGCAGTCATGGACCTCCAGAAAATAGAACCCACAGATATCCTCATGCTCCAAGAGACAAAGATCGAAGACCGATTACTACTAGACATCAGCAAATCAAAATGGAAGAAGAAAGCTGGCATTGCAGTAAGTTCAAGGGGCTCCTCCGGAGGGCTGGCAACTCTATGGATAGAAGAAAACTTTTCGCTGAACAATTCACATGAAACTCAACATTGGATCTTCATGGAGCTGACACATTTTGCAAGTAAGTTGACTATTTCATTATTTAATCTTTACGTTCTTGTCATTTACTCTGAAAAAAGAGAATGTTGGGCCTCTCTTTCAGCATTTCTAGAATAGCACAACCCCGGCAACATTATCTTAGCAGGAGACCTCAATATAGTACTCAAACCAAAAGAGAAAAGAGGTGGCTCCATCAACAGAGACCCGATGCTGACCTTTGTGGAGGACCTTCAACATCACTGGGATCTACTAGATTTCAGCCCTGTACGTGGCCTCTTCACCTGGTCGAATAACAGAACAGGGATAGAGCATATCTCTGCTCAACTTGATCGCTTTATGGTTCAAGGTTCCCTCATCATGGGAAAAAAGATAATCACAAACAAAATATTACCAAAGCTTACCTCTGATCATAAGCCGATTCTGCTACACATAGAAGAAGAGGAAGATCTTGGGCCTCTCCCATTTCGTTTTATCCCCATATGGATAGAGCGAGAGGGATTTTATGAAACCGTAAAAGAAGCCTGGGCCAAAGCTTTCACAGGATCTTCAAGTTACATATGAGAACAGAAACTGAAAGCTACCAAACAAGCGTTGAAAGAGTGGATAAAGACTCCTGCCCCTACTCCAATCAATGCACGGAAAGAAGCAGTGGCGAAACTGGAAGCTATGCAGGCAGAAATTGAAAACAAAGAGATTACTCCGGAACTGCTGGAAAAAGAAACAAAAGCACAAGTCTCAGCATATCGATCCTTTTGCAATGAAGAAGAATACTGGAGAATCAAATCCAAGATTTTATGGTTAGAGGCAGGGGATCGTAACACCTCCTTCTTCCACAGACAATATAGAGCACGGCTGTCAAGGAACCATATGTCTGAAATAAAGACAGCAGAGGGCCAGGTCAGCAAGGGCATCACCCAAATCAAAGCTGTAGCGGATAGCCACTTCAAAAATCTGTTTAGTGATGGAACCCAGGCCACAGAAGAAGAAAGCGCAGATTTCTTGAGAAAAATTCCTCACCTCCTCAGTCCAGAAGAAAATGTTGTTCTCACCAGAGAGGTAACAAAGGAGGAAATTATCAAAGTAATTTGGTCCATGGGCTCAGACAAGGCACCAGGCCCTAATGGATTCTCGATACATTTCTATAAAGTCTGCTGGAATATCATCAAAAGAGACCTCCAAAAAATGATAAAGGGGTTCATGCGAAAAGACAAGATTGGAGGAGGAATCAACTCCACTTATCTCGCTTTAATCCCCAAGGAATCCAACCCTGAAACTTTTTCCAGGTTCAGACCCATATCACTCTGTAACGCCTCTTACAAAATTCTGGCCAAACTGCTAGAAAATAGGATCAAGCCCCTGCTTAAGAAGCTGATCTCCAGCCCTCAAAGAGGCTTTGTGGAGGGCAGAACATTCTTGACAACGTCATACAAGTTCAGGAAATAATCCACTCCAGCAAAAGGTGAAAAGAGAAAGGAATGCTGATCAAATTAGATATGGCAAACGCTTTCGATCGAGTAAACCGCTCTTTCCTCATCAAGACCCTCCTTTCCTTTGGTTTCTCGCCTCATTTTGTACAGCTCATAAACGCCTGTATAGAAAATCCCTGGATTGCTCCCCTTGTCAATGGCAGACCCTCCATTTTTTTCCAATCCAGGAGAGGCATAAGGCAGGGCTGCCCCCTCTCTCCTTTTCTGTATATCTTAATGGCTGACACTCTTAGCAGAAAACTCTCAGCTGAAAGAATAGTTGGTACCATTCCTGGCCTTAAATCCTCCCCAGAGGCTGATGCTATGAATCATTCCCTCTTTGCAGATGACTCTCTGCTCCTCGGAGGTGCGTCCACCAGAATAGCTACAGCCTTTGACTCTGTCCTCAAAAGCTATTGCAGAGTCTCAGGAGCTCTAATCAACGAAAGAAAGAGTGAAATTTTCAGCTAGAACATAGGCCTTCAAGAGCTTAACAATATCGTGAAAATCTTGGGATTCAATGGACACGCCAACTGGGAAAGAATAAAATATCTTGGCCTGCCTATCACAATTGGGGCCAATAGAAGATCTCTTTGGGTAGACATTATCAGTAAACTCAAATCCAAAATCGCAGCCTGGGGTGGCTTCTGGCTGACCAACGTAGGTAAACTAATTTTAATAAAGTCCCAATTAGCCGTGCTGCCAATCTACCAGTCGACCTTTTTACTTGCTCCCAGAGCTGTCACGGACCAGATCACAAAGATGTTAAGGGATTTCCTCTGGCATGGGGGAAAAGGAAACGAAAATCGACTGCACCTAACAAAATGGGAGTTGATTCGGCACCCGATTGCAGACGGTGGACTCCAAATCCGGGACCCCGCCCTTATTAATCACTCGTTGGGAGGCAAACTTCTTTGGCAAATCGCCCACGACCCCAATCACCCAACCAGTAAAAATATCCTATGAAAATACGCCTGGGACTCTTCATTCAGAAAACTTCAATTCGATCCCACAGGTAAAAGCACGCTAGTCTGGAAATTATGCTACAAGAGCAGCAAGTTCTTCAACAACTATTTGTACAGAGTGCCGGGTAATGGCAAGAGTACCTCTATTTGGCAAGATAGAATAATGGGGCGTGATCCTCTGGAGGCGAATCAAGACATAGCAGAACTCAGAGAATGGCTAATTCGGGCAGGCAAAACCAGACTCTTTGATATCTCTATGTGGGACAGATGGGGAGATTGGGCCGGCTGGGATTTTACTGGTATTCTTGAATGGCTTACACACCAAAAAAATCTCCTAACTGAATCGCTAGAAGGTGCCAATCCTGAAAATCGCAGATTGAAGGACAACTGGGCCTAGGGACCGACAGGAACTTACACCATAGCAGCCGGATACAACGTTCTACAGAATACAAAGGACATCAGTCTTCCTCCTGCCTTCTGGAAGCTAGTGTGGGACAATTTAGCTCTCCCCAAAGTCAATTTCTTTTTTTGGACAGTGGTGCAAAACAAACTTCTCACAGGTGATAATCTAGAAAAATGGAAAATTGCAGGGCCTTACAGGTGTGAACTCTGCAAAAGCAATACCGAAACAGCCCAACATTTATTCCTGGAGTGCAACTTCGCCAAGAAAGTATGGAGACTCTCCCTTCTGGACCTGCAAATTCCAGCCTTTCCCCGAAGCACAGTTGCTGCTTGGTTCGCCTCATGGAACAACATCTATCCTTTTTGCATTCCCACTAAATCCTTCTGGCGAAAAATCTGGACAACAATCCCCAAATATGTTTGCTGGCAGCTATGGTTGGCTCGGAATGACCAAATCTTTAATGGACATTCTCGCACCCCCCTACAGGTTGTTGTCAAAGCTAAATCTCTTCTCTTGGAAACAACCCAACATCAGTACTTTATCGAAGATCCTTTGCTCCGACCTGAAGAAAGAAGATGGCTCATTCTGTTAGAACCCCCTCCTCGCAAGCACCTTCTCATTCCTCAATCAACAAACCTGGAGTGGAGATTAAGAGAATCTGAAGAAAGCTTCACAAACTGGTGGAAATCTAAATATCTTACCACAATCTTCTTTGACGGGGCCTCCAAAGGAAATCCCAGAAACGCGGGTGCTGGAGGGATCATTTACACTCTGGACGGGACCACAAGAGACTGCTTCTGCTGGGGCCTTGGACAGAAGACTAATAACCAGTCAGAGATCCTTGGCATCCTTAGAGCTTGCCTAATAGCAAGAGAAAAGGGAGACAAAGATCTCCAAATCTTCGGAGATTCAGAGCTTCTAATCAAAAAATTAAACTCGGAGGACCTATTCAACAATGCTAGCCTCAAAAAAATTCTGGGTAGAGTGAAAAGAGTCCTTCAAGATTTCACCTCCATTAAGTTCTATCACATTCTCAGAAACCTGAATGGAGAAGCGGACCGGATGGCAAACAAAGGATGCACCCTCCCTAAAGGGCAGATCCGAATCAATGACAACATCAGCTACCAAATTCCTTGAAAAGAGTGTAACAATGAGGCCGAAAATGCTGGCTATCAACTATGTATTCGGGGTTGCCTTGGCAAAGACCCCTACTATCATTTTCAAATAAATAAAAATCATAACCGTTTCAGTTAAAAAAAAAAGAAAAAAAGTTTATGTACTCTTGCGTCATTTATTGTTGATGTATAAATGATTAAGTAATTAGATTCAATGCACCTTGTAATAATGTCGACGTAAAAATGGTTTAGTAATTATATAATATTGCGTCTTGAAATTAAATATCGTTGTATGAATTCCTAACTGAATAGATTAATGGCGCACATTGAATGGTTTTGGTTTATGTTTAATTCGTAATTTGGATCATGCGCGCACCCAGAGACAATGCTAATTATTGATGAATTAAATGGTTTATTAATCACACGCCTTGAAGTAAAGTAGATGTCTGATTTTTTGTCTTGAAAATAAAATAAAGTTGAATTCTTTACGCCTTATCTTATGTCATTGTATGATTGATTTAGTAATTATATTCTCTTGCGCCTTGGAATTTATGTGATGTCCGATCGGTTATTAGAACACTATTGCGTCATTGATTATCATTGATGTTGTTGATATAGATAGTTGGTTTTTGGACTTGATTGTGTTAGTGGGATGTAGACACCTCCTTGTTCCTCAGAACACCATCCCTGAGACCTTAAATGGTCAAAATCAATCATATGAATCATGGGCTTGAGAATTGCTTATGTTTCTTGGAGGTCCTAACCTTGCAGGGCAGGTTGGGCGGGTAGTTCTCTATAGTATATTTATTTCATATTTATGATTATATTTATTTTATTTTTATGTTATCCTTATGTCATATTATGTTATCTTTATGTGATGAGTTCAACGATTAAAAACATTGATGATTCCAGTTGATCATGATGAGTTGATATTGCGTCGCCATTTATGATGCTTGTTGATTATGTGTCATTATATAAATGTGGTGATGTGTTGATTATATATCGTTACTAATTATGTGGATGCTTCGATTGCGACGTTATTTGATTACAACGATGAGACGCTTGCAAGTCTTTTAATTATGATGTCCTTGATTATGCAATGTTGAATTATGTGGTGATGCTAATTTTCCTAATGCTAAAAAGAAAAAAATTACATATTGTTCTTCACTTTTCCTAGTCGTAACAGATGGGGTCATTCTAGCTAGGGGTAGTCTTCTTCCCCCTTATCTCCCCAAGCCACAAAGGGACCAAACACAAAAGCATGAAACAATAGCACCCCAAATGTGCCTTGTAAGGAAGATATTCCACTATGTTAAAGCATTGGAAACCAACTCTCACAAGTAAAACTTAGTCAAAAATTTTGGCAGCATAACAGTACTAGCCAAGTGAGATCCCCTCTCCTTTTTTCTCAATTATTTTATAGATAAATTTCCATTGACACATGTCCTCATGCACAATTATTTAATTTTTAATAATTAAATTAGAGGATTATTCACCCACTACATGTATCACACTCTCCCCAAGTTTCATATGTTATTTCCCTTTTTATTTTTATTTATTTAGGCATTTTCCCTCACATTCCCCAATGTGTTCCTATTTTTTCTCTTAGTTGTCCCTTAGTTCCCCAATCCCTCAATTAATTTGTGTTCCCTAAATAGATCTTAATTTGAGTTGGATTAGGATTCTTCTTTTAGATAGGATTAGTGGGATATTGACTCAAGATGATACTCCATGTGAACATTGAATTCTCTCATGTTTTAATTCTTTTTATTTGTAAATCCCTTTTATTATTTTCATGCACACATGTGCATCTTCCTAATTTTAAAATCTTAATCCCTCTTTTCTTAGAGTTTAATTATATCTCACTTAATTAACTTGTTTAATTCTTTATTTAGTCCCTTATTTAAACTTAGACTTAGACTCAGGTTTAGATTTAGGCTTAGAATCTTGTTAGATTTATTAGCTTATAAACATATTTTTAATTAATTTTCTTATTCTAACAAGGCTTAACCATTTCATTAAGTTTTATAGGCCATCTATATTTTTATTGACTCAATATTTAATTATGCAATGTTCCCTTCAAGAAGCACCTTCGTGCTCCAAGGGTGCCACTCGCTTTTGACTAGTTTTGGAAGTTTGTCTGACACTTAGAGTCAACACTCCACTTGGTCAACCTTGTGAGAGACTAAGGGTTTTCTAAGGAATAAGGATTATGCCTTATTGCATACCCCTTATATTTCTTCGTAAGTGACTATCTCAGTCAACCCTCATGACATCGCGGACCTCTCAAACTAGGTAATTGTTAACCTATAGTTCAGGTCACGGGAGTGCTAGTAGGATGTGATAGGGAAACTGCCACACCTCCCCCTCAAATTTCTAGTTTATGTGCATGATCCATTTACTCCTTATGTGAGTCAGATTAGCAAGCGTATCCAAGCCTGCATACACTAACAAGAACACTGTAAATAACCCATATACATAAAATCCATAATGAAATCATATACAAATAACATACGTGTAAATTAATACTCAAACCAATTACAAATCAGCTCCATGACTCAATTTAGAGTTCAAAGATGTTTTTTGATGCCATCAACATCATCAACCTATCATGTATCCTACAGACTTAGGAAAAATCATCAATAATACCTGTCGATACATATATACATCTAGAAATTATCATATAATCACAATGAAATCATAAGATAACTCATAAGCAAGGCATAATCATAATGTATCATAACCGGATCACTTGCTCGCAAGTGTCCTCAAATAATAAGTCAGTATAAAATGTGCTCAGTGGAACTGGATGTTACATACACCCCCTCTTGTTTTAAACTTTGTCTCGAAGTTTGTACAATATAAATAATGGTAGCAATAAATGTATCTGAAACATATATTCATATCTAATCTATCAAACAAATAAGGAAAGTATTAATGCATCTCATATGAATCCTCCCATGTAGTTGAGTGTGGACTATAATTTTCCCACTGGAGCTTGACCCGATCGACTATTCGGCACCCTAGCTGTCGAGTGTGATGGTCCAGAATGGATATTGGCTCTTCCATGAGAGCACCCTCGTCTGACACCTGCAAACTACTCATGTCAATAACATGTGACAGATCACTAATATAATATCGTAAAATAGATACATGAAATACATCATGCATATGCCTCAAAGAGTCAGGAAAGGCTAGTTGGTAAGCCACGGGCACTTTCTTCTCCAAAAATTCGAAAGGTCCTACAAACCTAGGAGATAGTTTAGCACCCCTTTCAAACTTGATCGCACTCTTATGTGGTTTTACCCACAATGAAACTCTATCACCAACCTCATAACTGCGGTCAATGTGATGCACATCAACATAAGTCTTCTAACAATATTGTGCTTCTTTAATCCTCTGTATTATCGATTGCATCTATTATTCCATTTCTTGGATCACTTCCGGTCCTACAAGAATCCTATCCTCTAGTCTGTCCCAAATCAAAGGCGTCTGACACAGTCGTCCATAAAGAAACTCAAATGGTTGCATCTTAATGATACTCTAGTAATTTTTGTTGTATGCAAAATCTACTAATGGAAACAAGTCTTCCCAACATTTATGTTGATCTGTCACGTACATCCAAAGAATATAATCTAAGATTTGATTCATCGTTTCAATTTTTCCATCTGTTTCAGGGTGATATGTTGTACTAAAATTTAGTTGTGTTCCCAAAGCCTTTTGGAAACTAGTCCAAAAATGCCCTGTAAACATCGATCCATGACCGTATATGATCTTTCTTGGTACTCCATGCAACCTCACAATCCCGCTAACAAAAACTCTAGCTGTGTCTGACACCTAATAAGTTGTATGCACTGGAATAAACTATGCACTCTTCATAAGAGTGTCAAATACCACAAAAATCAAATCGAAGAGTGTCAACTACGATGAGCCATGTACACTGGTTGATGAGCTTCGATAAAAGTAAAATTCTTGAGTTCATCATTAGGCAGTACATAAATTCTTTCATTATACCTCAATAAACTGTCATTGTCCAATGAATAACCTTCAAACTTTAGTACCATCATGGTATCTTGTCCAGTATTATCCTTAACTTCTTTTTACTAGTCAAAGTCTATCTATAAATCTAGAATATTTTCTCAAATATTCATCTTAAGAGGTATTACCAAGAATGTGTGTGGTCTCTGACTCAATGTATCTACTACTCTATTCATTGTTCCTTTAATGTAAGTAATCTCAAAGTCATATTCGCTAAGTAATTCTTACCAATTCCTCTGTCATACATTAATGTCACTCTGAGTAAATATATGTTGTAATCCATAATGATCAATCTTTAACTCAAATTTTCATCTGATAAGGTAATGTCTCCAAACTCGTAAGGTATATACAATTGCTAATAAATCCAAATCATGTTTTGCATAGTTCTCTTCATTCCTTCTCAATTTCCTTGAAATGTAAGAAATCACTCATCCGTCTTGCATCAAAACTCCACATAAAATTTTCTTGGATGTGTCTGTGCATACCAAGAAGTATTTGTCCATATTAGGGACTTTCAGTATCGGTGTTGTCATAAAAAACTCCTTAATATTATGAAATGCTTCCCTGCATTTCTTAGACCATACAAATTTCTTGTTTTTCTTCTGCAATTCTGTAATTTCATTTGCTATGTTCGAATAACCTTCAACGAAACGTTGATAATAACCTGTTAAACTCATAAAGATACGCACTTCTTGTAAATTTGTCTATGTTGGCTATTCCATAATATCCTCTACTTTCATTGGATCCATAACGATACCTTCTACAGATATGATCTGTCCCAAATAATGAATCCTCGTTTGGTGAAACAAATATTTCGACAATTTCCCGTACAACTTGTTTTCTCTCAGACACTATCAAACCAATCTCAAGTGTTCATCTTTCTCCTCTCTCATCCGAGAATAAATCAGTATATCATCAATGCATACTTGTACAAAATTTTCCAAGTATTCGTGGAACACCCCATTCATCAAACTCATGAATACACCTGGGGAATTCGTTAATCCAAATGGTAAAACGATAAATCATAGTGTCTAAATCTTGTCTTAAATGTGGTCTTAGGGATATCTTCTTCCTTAATCCGTAACTGATGATATCCCTATCTCAATACAATATTCAAAAACATAGTTTCTCCTTCATCTGATTAAACAAATAATCAATTCTTGGCAATGAATATTGGTTCTTGATCATTGCTTTGTTCAATTGACAATAGTCAATAAAAAGCCTCCATGACCCATCCTCATTTCTTACAAAAATAATTGTCACACCCCACAATGATACGCTTGATTGTATAAGTCCTAAATCCAACAAATCCTTCAATTTCATTTTCAACTCCTGCAATTCAAATGTCAACATCCGCTATGGCGTTATTATAATTTTTTATGTTCCAGGTTTTAAGTCTATGGTAAAGTCCAATTCTCTTACTAGCGGTAAACCTGGTAACTCTTTAGAAAATATGTCTACAAAATATTATACCATAGGAATGTTTTATAATCCTTCCACCTCGCCCTTTTTGTTTAGCACTAATACTGCATATAAATTTCATCCATTGCACATACTCTTCTGTATTTTTAGGGAAGAAATAAACCTCATGGACACTCCTTAGTTTCTTCCTACAATTACTCTACTCTATCCCAAATCATCCATCAAAATTAATCATTTTGTCTTATGGTTAAGTATCGCATCATGTGATTCTAACCAATCCATGCCAATCACTATGTCATAAGATCCTAATATCATGACATAAATGTTTACCTTCATTACAAAATCACCTAAGTTAATTCTACAATCGATAACCTTTCCTCCAACTTTATGTTTGGCTCCCGATGCCATTTCTACATATCTGAACTCATCTTGCTTGACTGCCTTTACCTTAATTCCCTTAAGAGTTGCTCTATAAATAAATCTCTTTGTATCTCCTAGATCTATCAAAATACTAAAATTTTGATCGACAATTATACCTGATGTCTCAAGCACAGTGGACTGGTGCTTGTCCTGGTGGTTATTCATTGTTTCATGTATCTCGTGGGCCTTGCCCAAATATCCAACAATAGTGGGTCCTGCTGATCCAACCACTCTGTCCTTCTCAATTGGATAATCTCACTAGTAATGTGGCTCTCCACATGTCCAACATCCATTCTTCAGTCCAGTGCTCCTGGTCCCTGAAGTAGAAGTTGTTGGCCTAGCAGTCTATGATCATGGTATGTTTTGTTAAACATGCCTAAAATTTTGTTGATGCTACTTTGGTGCTATGTAGGGAGTCCTCTGTTGAGTATTTTTTCATCATGATGTTGAAAACATATGTCCTCTAGGCGTATCAGAGTGCCCAGAAGTTTGTCTAGATGGTGTATGATGTTGTTGCGCTCTAAGTGTCTCTTGTCCAGTCTATCTAGAAGGAGTCCTACCATGACCCCCACTGTTCATCTCATACATAGAAATGAGGTATTTATGAAATGCATCATTTAATTTCTGAGGCATCAAGATCATCACCTTTGCACGAATGTTAAAGTTAAGACCGAACAAAAACTTGTTGAACTTTAACTTCTCCATTTTCAGATGTGGATCATACCTAAGTAGCTCCATGAACTTGGCCTCATACTCTGGTACAATATGACTAACCTATCGTAAGACATTGAACTAATTAATATGGTGCTCAATGAATTCATTTGAAAAGTACCTCTCCCAGAATCATTCCTCAAACAATTCCCATGACATGTCTTCAACAACCATAATTAGTTGAGGTAGGAATTTTTTCCACCAAAGAAGTGAACTCCCTTTTCCTTGGAACACCACCATGCATACCTTCATGTTGGAGGTGTAATTGTGAAGTGAGAAGCACATTTCCATGTTCTCCAACCATGCCTTGACAACTAAACCGTCCATGGCATCCCATAACTAGAGAAACTTCACTTTCTCGAGTTCTCTGTGTATATTACTACTACCTTTTGGAGTGCATTGTGAACCCTCATTGAGAACATATGATCTTCCCTCATCCTGATCAAGATGGATGATCAACACCTATGACATCCTCTAGAAGTATCTCATCATACCTACCACATCCCCCTTTTACAAGGAAAATATCTCTATAGCTAGGGTGAATCACAATAGACAGATATGACTACAGAAATCAAATCTATCCCAACAACATGATATATAAACCAATGTGCAAGCAAGATAAGAAAGATTCCTAACTCATCTAGATGTTTGATGATGTCCACCATTGAGCACTTTGACCCAAAGCTATATATACCTACCACAAGTTCTCAACAAACAATAAAAAACAAACATATGGTGGAAATATGAAAGGTTAGCACATTAGATAGCATAATCCATCAATATACATAACAAATACACCCATGGATAATACCTCATATATTTTCAATATATCAATTGGACAGGAAAGGAGTATTTCTGTTAATAAATGATCAGCAGAAGTGAAAATAATACAGACTTATGTGTCGGCACGGTTCAAAACCGAGAAATTAAGTTCCTTCCAGCTGGGCCTCCACCACTTCAATCCTCCACTAAAGAGAATCTCATATAAGGGAGACAATTAGGTTCTCCATCAATAAGGGAAGAGATTGGGGGTTGAACATTGTGTTCAGAATTAAAGGACAAAGGGATGCATACTCAATATGAAGTAAATAATTTCTCCAGAGTAACTTTTCTCTCAAAATTAAATTCTTTCTCCTTTTCCATAGCTCGGAATTGGCCTCTTTATAGCCTTCAAAATGCAACTGAAGGGATGACTCATAATTTTTCTAGTATATGGAAGGACAAGGATTAGAGATATCCTGTCATAACATGGAAACCCGACATTTAATTTTGATTTTATGGCACAAATCCCAATGTACGTCGAATGTAGTCGAGCATCCTACATATACGCTTGATGTATATGGTGCAAGCTGCGTACAAGTGCAAAAAAATGTATTTTTATCACTGGAATTTAGTAACAGGGAAGATAAGTCTACATAGGGAAATGCAATAAGGCCCTTTCTGGAAGATTGCATAGGGTGAGGAAAATCTTTCTCTAATAGATGCCCCCTAATGTGTGAGGTCAGAGAAGTATCTGCGATGGCCGAAATACATTATAAATAACCATAAGTGGAGTGGTAGAGAACCATATGGATAAACTCAATTTCTCATTACATTATGTACTGACTTTGCATACATGGCTGCCAAAAATTACACTGCAGATCCATGTGAAAAATATACCAAGTATGCGTTTACATGCCACTAGTTTTCATAATCATGAACAAGGCCCAGTAGAACCAGTCTCAAAACCAATATGAAGATATTTGTATACCATGGAGTACAATCTAATCTCCCGTGATCACTAAAGTCATATAAGTACTTTTCCCATGATAAGGAAGCAACAACTTAGGAAAGTTGCGGCCACATAGTTGTGTCTTCAAGTTTTCTACACAATCCGCGAAAGGTGAAAGTCTACATCATGTGAATAAAGGAGTTGAGGTAGAACATAATGAAACATCATTTGATTACCGGTCATTGAGGTATACCGTTAACAAATGTGAGACAACCTATTGATAATGAAAGTAGGTATCAAGGCATTGAGTACATTCTTACAAGTGCAAATAGAGGAGTCGGTGTCGAACAACTGAAGAATCCATCGATTAGGAGACATTGATGTATTCCCAACCATCGATGCTGAGAGAGCCTTCCAATGATGACTAAAAGCCTCAAGGTACTCATAAGACTCTAGGACCCGTTTCCATAATAAATGGGCTGATGTCGATGGAAAGAGACCCACTAAAAGGAGAGCATTAAGGCATCTCTCATTAGTCAGAACGTGGGACAAAGTAGGAGCTTTATGATTTGGTAGAAATCAGAGGAAGAACATGTTTATGAACCAACGACCCTATGCATCTTTCGCGTGTGCCAAGTGCAAATGATACACCAAAAATACCCTCTGAATAACAACCAATGATGAAAGTTGTTGACAAAGGTAAGGAAACCACGAATAAGTCTAGTGGAATCCAAGACACTGCACAAATTCCAATGTGTGAATAGATGTCTTGTCGTCGAACACAAGGGAAACCACCCAATCAATGACCAATGATGAAATGTTGATTGTTGGGTTCAAGGTTACCTACCAATGGTGAAAGTAGGGCCAGGGTGCATGATAGAACTACAGTATCATGTGATTCTGAGACAAACTGAGGGTATGGCCGACATGGAAAGTCAAGAGTTGTGAGGAGTGGCCGACACAAGTTGATATACTTCCTTTGAAAGAGAGCATGAGAAATATGGAGGACTCTGATAGCATAGACCCAATGATGAAACCATGAGATGTAGGAAGCATCGATGAAATTATCTATAGGGACTGGAAGAGTAACCACTCGGTAGAGAATACTCTATAATGATCTCATCTTCCTAAGGCCATGTTAATGAAAAAATTATGATGGTGAATGGACTCAAATAATTTTGTGCTCTATTTGAAGGCGACACGATTGCTGTCGATACAAGAAAATACTCCCTTCCCGCCCATCATTTTTTTTTTTTCATAGACAAATGAATTCTATGATATAGAGGAGGAAACGAGTGTTGCAAGTAAGAAAAACTAGTTCCAGCAATGGAAGATACCTATGCTCAATGCAGGGAAGTGCATGCAGGAGACAGACACTTGGGGGAATGTTCCCTCCTAGATATAGGGTGTCAAATTGCGAAGGATATAAACAAGTCTCTGATTGGTTGAGGATGCAAAACTGCTGAGGTAAACAGTTTACAACGCAAAATGAGAACCAACTATAGGCTCAATACTACAAGCAAGGGCATGAGATGCAATCACAACTTAACGCCAAAAAAATGTCCTTTTTTATATCTTTTAGTCTACTTGGTGTGAAAAAGGGATAAACTTGTGCCAAATAGACGTCTTTTGAAAACCAATTTACGAGTGTGAAAAAGACAAGTTCACTCGACGATCTTTTCACTTTTTGGTAAAGAATCAGAAAAGAGCTTAACTAAGACTCACAACCTTTCAAATCCAATTTTAACGAGTGTGAAAGGGACAAATCACTCGACAATCTTTTCACTTTTTAAAGGCGAGTTGGAAAAGAGATTAAATTAAACTCATTTGGGAGTCCACGGGGTATAAGGTCCCATGTTTATAAATGAGGAATGAGGCTCAACATAAAGTCAAGTATGAGTTGTGAGGGACTCCTAGGCTTGTTGAAAAAATCTCTGCATGGGCACCAAAAGTAGTAGGGGATCTAACTAGGGAACCCACATTTGGTAATACTCTACCACTTGAAAATGACACGAATTTATAGCAGATGGAGGGTTCTATGTTGCAACAAATGGGTTCGTACCTAGGGCATAAAGAGTGACAGTTATAGGATAATGCAAAAATGCATAACAGAATGGATACCTATCATATATGTTGGGTAATGAACATACCTTCCTGAGGTGACAAACAGTCAACATAACACTAAAATCTACAAGAATCCCAGGTTAAAACTACAAAAGCCAACTCGATCCACCTTTGTATCAGTCCATTAGGTGAAAAAATGGCTTAAAACTATAGAAAGTGGGTAAAAATAATTTATAAATAGTAACAAAATAAAAAATTACTATACCATTTTGATTTTTTACCCAACTAGTGAAAATTGGACCAAAATACCTCCAAGATTCAAATGACGATTGTGAGAGCATCAGGCAACGAAATCAAAAACTGTCTAGATCAGGTAATTCTTGTTCTCTTCCTCTTCAATTTCAATCATTTAAAATTTTGAATTAGGTATTAAATTTTTAGTTATTGAGGGAGAAAAGTGTAGATTTTGGTGTACGCAGGTTGGCTTTGATTAGGTCGCATATATGACGAGGTATACGCTCATGTGTGAACTACAAGGGGTGTATATTAAGCCCTACACATGACTATATGTAAAGGAAGTTGTGTATAGGCATGCAAATGATCAATTTGAAGGTTTCTAACTCAAAATTCTATTTATCTTTGATAGGATGGTTCTTGAATGGAGAGAGAGAGAACATGAGAAGGTTGATGCCACTGTAGATCAAGATTCGAGGGCCCAATGGCCTTAAAGAGACATGGTTTGTATAAGTTTTGGGAGATCAAAGGAATGAGAGCCCAGGTGATGTTGTTGGAGATGCTGGTGGGTTACTCGGACCCTGAGAGTGAGAGCTTATATCAAGTCCCTATCCGGGCAATAAATAACCTCAGTCTGAAGATCATTTTCCTAGTATTGACCAGAATCACAAGTTCATCCTCGTTGCACTAGGAATCAAGGCCGCTCATGTTCTATGTAGTGCAGTGTGCGAGACACAAATTGTATGACTGGTGTACCTCTCTACTAGCCAATATGAAGAGCCAGCTGACAGAGTGAAAACAGGGGGGGAAAATAAATTTTGGGTTTTCCTCTATCCTATGCAGTTTATTTTTCGAGAGGGTTCTAGGTTTGGGACCTAGAGTCGAGATTCTTCTTAGAGGACCTTGCGATCCATCCATGGCATGCTGGACCAAGGCAATGAGGCGACAGGAGGGAGGTAGGGTTCCAACACCCTACAACAAGGAATTTTTCTACTGGTGGTGACAATAGGTCATCGCTATGGATGACTATCCCTACAAGGGGATCGACTTCAGAGGAGATTCAGACATGCCACTCCCACTAGGGGCCACCTATGGTGACATAGGTATGTAAAATTATTTTTACATATTTCATTTTTTTGTATTTTTGTATAATTAGGAAAAAAATATTTTTGGATGGTTTTTAAGTATTGACTTAGACATTTGTGTGACGCAGACGCGGGTTCATGATGACCAGAAGGTTTCCCTCGACATCAAAGGAGGAACCAGGGAGACAAAGCGGCGGGAGGAGAAGCCAAGAGGGTGCAACAAAAATTTCAGGGAAACCTGTCGCGTTTGACTCACAGGATACCCATGGTTTAGGTAGAGGATCTTCCTAAAGCCATGCAACGATAGGTGGTTGGTGTACCCATATCATGGGTATGACTCTTTTGATGTCTCGCAAATGTCGTGGTTTGCTACCATGACACACATCCGGTGCCACAGACATAGATGTCGTAGAATATTGTAATAATGGTTGTACATGTATATTGAGGGTATTAGCCCCAACTTTGTACTATAAACACCATATTTTTTGAAATATATAAAAAAGGATCTTTGACTTTACTTATATTTTACAATGTGTACATTGATGAGATGGTTTTCTTTGCTTTTAATTGTGTGACAAATGCCAATCTAAAACAAAATTAGCATAACCATCAGATACATGATTAGAACTCCTAAGAATATGATAATATGTAATAAAATCAAATTGTCATTCTAAAAGACGTACCCATAGGAATTGTTGGAGTAAAGTAGGATCACACACTCGGTAACGACCATTCAAATGTCATACCACTAACTGGGAGTCCAAGCGAACTTATAATGAATGAATTCCATGTGAGATAATATCATGCAAAAGTTATATAATGATGCTATATTCAGCCATATTATTCATGGATGGCCCTAGGCATACTCCACTTGAAGACATCAGTATACCCTTGGGTTAGTAAACCACCCAAGCGGCGGAAGCCAATTTCCATGTATGACAACTGACTCCATCTGTGAATACTAAGTAGACTGAAGACTTCATTGAAATTTGTCAACCAAGTGAAAACTTGATAAGAAACCCTAATATTAAAAGAAAATAGATATATACACTCAATTACATTAGTATACTAAGAGTTCCACCCAATCCTGGGGCTCAAGAATAGTATCTTTTCAAGTAGAGTGTATTTATGGGCTTGACAAACATATTCCCTTCATAATCTTCTGACTCATATGCTCCTTTTTCTAGAACACATCGCACAATTTAAGGACCGTGCCACATGGGTTTAAACTTCCCTGCCACTAGTGGTTCTTTGGCTTGATCATACAAGAGGACCAAGTCACCCTCAATGTAAAACCAAGGACAGATAGACTTATTGTACTAGACCTTAACACATCATATTTTTTCCTTGATAGCTATAGAGGCATCTCGATGTTGCTCATCGAGACTCACTAGGTGTACAAGGCATCACTTGAGATCGGAAGTGTCAGGTAGGAGCGCGACTGCCAATTTAAGAGAAGGGATTTTGCATTCAATAGGTAATATTGACTCCACACCGTGTACTAACTGGAAAGGAGAAAATATGGTGGTAGTCTTAACTGAGGTTCGGTATGCCCCAAGTGCAGGATATAGCATGATGTGCTAGTTGGAATTACTCTGACTGACTATGTTTTGCAAAATGGTCTTGAGAGACTTGTTGACGAACTCTACTTGTCCATTTTCCTAGGGATAGAAAGGAGAAGAATGACCATGTATAAACCCCGGCTTAGCTTCTAGTTCTTCCATCATCTCATTCTGAAAGTGACTGCCATGGTCAGTGACAATCTCACTCAGGATATCGAACTGGGCGATACTCTGATTGAATACGAAGAAGGTTGTAGTATTCCCATTGGATTTAATTGTAGGCATGGCCTTGGCCCACTTGGTAAAGTAGTCGATGACCATGGTAATGTGTTTATGCCCCCCAGCTGAAGTTGGATTGCAGTTGACAAAGTCCACCCCCAATTGGTGAAGGGACTGACGATAATGAATGGGTGAAGAGGGGCTAGATGTGAGCACATTTTCCAAGTGAACACTTGGCAGGGGTGAAACTTTTTAACCACTTCAATACAATCTTTAAAGATAGTAGGCCAGAAATAATCGGCTCGAAAATTTGTTTGGGTTGTCGCAATCCCAGATAGATGAATAGCACAAGCCCCACTGTGGAAATCATTTAGGATAGACTCAGCTTCTCCGTGATTTAAACATCGATGCAAGATATTGTTTATTCCTCGTTGATACAAAGTGTCAATGATGATAGTATATTTCTTAGATTGGTATCTTATACGCCATCGGTCATCTCGTGAGACATGTTGAGGGAACTTCAAGGTCTGAAGATAGAGAACAATGTCTCCATACCAAGGGTCAGATGACGAGACAAGAAAAATGTGTTTGTCCGCAAATGAATCAACATGGATAATGCCCTCATCTAATCATGGAAAGTCAAATATTAACTCTGCAAAGACTAGGGATTTCTTGGATTTTGCGGAAGCAAAATCAAGATCAAACTCTTGTAAAATGACAATCCATTTATTATATTTCCCCCCTATGATACGTTTGGTAAGGACGTATTGAAATGGATTGACATCAATGACCACTGCAGTCTTTTAAAGTAATATATAATGACACAAACCCTGGACTGTGTGCACAACAGCACAAGCTAGATTTTCAACGTGAGTATAATTAAGTTCAGGACTGATTAAAGTTTGACTAATATAGTAGATGATGTGCTCATGGAACTCATCATCCTCTTGAACTAGAACCATACCAATCGTATCCTTGGACGCGACGATATAAAGCAAGTAATATCTAATGTAGTCAGGAGGCTTCAGCAGAGGTGTCGACACCAAACACTTATTCAAAGAATCAAAGGACTCCTAGGCTTGGTCATCCCAAATAAAAGGGGTGTCCTTCTTCAAAAGACACATGAAACCTTTAGTGATAGTAGCATAATTCACTATAAAATGACGAAGAAAGTTAGATTTCCCATGTAAACCCTGAAGTTGTGTAATCGTGCGTGGGGTAGGAAACTGAAGTATTGCCTCAACCTTAAGTGGATCTACCATGATCCCAGTCTAAGAAACTAGAAATCCCAAAAGAAAACCAGAATTAACGCAAAAGATGCACTTGTGAGGGTTCAACCAAATTCTATAGTAACAACATCTTTCAAAAACAAGCCAAAGGTGAGTAACATGATCCTCTCTCTTGCGAGAGTGAGAAGCAAGATCGTCAAGGTAAGATTCAACTATGTGCTTAAGATCATGAAAAGAGAAAATCATGGCACGTTGAAAGGTTTCTCTAGCATTTTTAAGGCTGAAAGGCATTTTCTAGTATGCAAAAGTACCCCAAGGACAAATAAATGTCATCTTGTGTTGATCCTCGGGTTTGATTTGAATCTGGTTATATCCTGAAAATCTGTCCATAAAAGAAAATACTTCGCTTCTCGCACACTTGTCGAGAATCTAATCAATGAAAGGTGTGGGAAAGTTATGTTTAGGAAAGGCCTTGTTCAGGTCACAAAAGTGCATACATACATGGATGGTTCCTTGCTTCTTATCTATAGGAATGGGGTTGGATACCCATTTGGTCAAGGGAACTGGGTAGATGAAGCCAGTATTAAGTAGCTTCTCCACCTCTGCCTTAATAACAGGGGCCTTTTGAGGGTTGACATCTCCAAGACATTGTCAAACAGGTTTAGCATCCAGATAATTTTTGATCTCATGTTCGACAATACGAGGGTCAATTCCTAGCATCTCTTCATATGACCAAGAAAATGTGTCTTGAAATTCCTTGGAGAGCTTGGTGTAGATCAAGATTTCTTCTGACGAAAAATCCACATCAATATTTATGTTTTCAACCTTGCCAGGGGTATGAGAGATGTTGATCATGACGATAGGATAAATACTCGCCATATTTCCTTCGTCATAAATTTTGTGCGTATCAAGCGGAACTACAACCTGACCGACTATCTCACTCAAAGTAGATCAAAATTTGTCTTGTTCGATTCTTTTAAGCTCTGGGAGAAGATAAGAGAAATGATGCATAGCATCCCAAGGCTTGTCAGAACCATTCATGGATTCGATGATATCTTCGTCTGAAGGAAAAATCCCATCAAGGAAATCATGTGAACAAGACAATGAAGTTGCCCACACGGGCCTAGACACAAGATCCTCCTTGTCAGTCGACGAGGGAACAAGATAAAGATCGATGGAAGAGTTTAGAACAAATTGATATGAAACCTCTTCTATTGATAGTGGCATGGCCATTCCAACATGCAACTGACCTTCACAAGATGAAGTCATGGAATGTAGGGTCCACGGATCACTAAAATGAGAAGTGAGGAAAGGAATGGACCTCCTTGTTGAAATGGGCCTACTGGACATGGCATAAACATGATGGTCCAATGCCGAGAAGTCGAAAGTACCCATAAGGGAAGAATATATTCTGACAATGATATTCTTAGTTGTCGGCTGAGAATTGTCAGTCACAGGGATCGACGGTCCAAGAGATGCATTAGGACTAGAGCACGCAAAGGATAACTGATCGATCTTCATGATATTCCCTTCATGAGGAAAGAAAAGAGTACGGAAGATGGACAACATGACGACGATCATAGCATAGGTCCAATTGAGACCTAATAACATGTTATAATAAAGAGGTTCATCAACTACCTCTACCTCCACCTCTACCATATTCCCACCTAAATAGACTAGAAAGGCAGGGAAAATACCGTGAGGGCAGAAGGAATGACCATCAAAATTAATCAACATGTTTGATGACTTGGAAAGAGTCAGAGAACCGAGATCTTTCCAACATACCAGGGACATCACACACGTAGCAGCGCCTTCATCAACAACTGCACATTTTATGGCATACTTTGAATACTCCATGTGGATTTGAAAATCCACATGGTAAGGCAAGCGAGGCTTAACATCTATGATTTCAAACTTGATACAATTTGAGCCACTGGGTTCTAGAGCTCCTAAAGTATAGAGTAAGGCATTCCTTTGTGAAGGACACATCTGGTGTACCTCCAAAGACAACAACGTACAAGGGGTTTGACCCAGGTCCTCAACAATAGATTAGTTTTGGGTGGCTCTAGCATTTGGATTATGGGTAGAGCACTTGAGTACTCCTTTCAGAATATGAGGCAGTGGCTCTGATTTCTCAATCTATAAAGTTGTCTCCAGAGGAGGAGGAGGATATTCTAGACCAGGAATAGTTTCTTTAGAACTATAGTCTCGAGATCGAGTGGCTACATCAATTTTCACATCGACCATATTGATACATAAACAGTCTCCATCTTGCGACTACTGGTTTTCACCTCCACTGATCACATTTTCAGCATTTGAGGAGCTCGAGGCTAAGTGTTGATTATGTGGGAATGCATTCGTCAGCACAGTGGGTGATTGAGATAATAGCCTCATAGCTTATGCATGTTTGGGGCATAAATGGGTAAGTTGATCATCTATGCAAAGCTTACAGGGAAACTTCACCTTATGTCTTTCTCGTTTTCCCTCTTCAGAATTAATACCCATCTTCTCATTATTATTAATGTCCTTGGGTTTATTACCATTTTCCCCACCCTTACAATTATTACTTCCTTTCTTCTTATTCCCTCCTGATTGTTGGTTACCATTTGGGTTGGCCGACAATTGCATGAATTTTACATCTGTTGACTGAGTGGGGTTGGAAGACACAGACGAAGTTGGCCCTCCGACAGACTGGCTTAGAGACAACTCTTTCAACTAGTTTGTCACCGAGTCTGTGGATTTTACATTGGTGGAACCTACAATTCCATCGGCATGAGGTCTGACATTTTTCCTAGGGTCGTAAGTAGACTGTGACGCCCCAGGAAGAAGGTCGTATAACACCCCAGACTGAGCATATATCATGTCTAACTGTTGGGCCCTAAAGATCACTTCTTCCTCAGTGGTAACCCCAGAAGTAGCAACATCCTTCGAGAAAGGAGCATGTAAAGATTTAATAAACCATTCTAAAAGAAAGGTCGAGGGTATAGGGGTCTTAATCAACCTATTTTGTCTATGCAACTCCTGGATATGGTCTGAGATATGAGTGGAGGTATCCTAGCGTAAAGTTGACAATAATTCTAGGCCAGCATCATAATGAATGGGTAACTATAAGTGGTTAAGAAAGACCATCACCAACTGACAAAAATTCCCATATGCCCCCCTAGGTAGCTCAATATACCATTTCGTAGAAAATCCAATAAGGGTGCATTAAAATAATCTCAAACGAATAGAATCATCATTAAGGGAGTTCGATGAGCACCAAAGGTGAAAGGTAGTGACGTGATCACCAAGATCATGTTCATTCTTACCCTCGAACTTCGGGATGTCTGAAGAAATTTTGGTGGGGATGGGGGGCCATGTAGGATCATGACTCACATGGTCATTCATTAACTTAGACAAATCTAGCAGATTAAGCATGGCCAGAAAAGGGAGACAGGGTTGTGGCATCTAGCCCCAACCTCCTGGGAAAGATTTTTCTTGTGGATTTGCAGTCCATCCAGGGTTCTGGTAAACACCATGGACCTGTCCGACATTATAAGGCTCTCCTCCGGGCTGATTCATATAAGGTTCGTTGGGCATCATTCTAGCTGGAATGTTCTGTTGAGGGTTATAGAAATTGCCCCCAGCAGGATTAGATCCTAGTTGGGGGTTTCCCAAAGCTTGAAATTGACCTCCTTTGAGTTGGAATCCAGATTATAGAGGTGGATTCATCATGCCAAATGTATTGGTCGGAATCTGCGACGAGGAGGTGGGGTTGTAGGATGAAACTTGAGCTGAAGCTTGTGTGCCAGGTTGACTATTCCATCCAAAAGTAGGAGGATTTGACCCAGGGTTAAAAGTAGGGTTACCTCTAATATTAGGAGTCATTTGAGGGATTTGAGATCCACCAAATGAAAAAGGAGTGTAGGGAGGTGTACTTCCCCCAAGCCCAATGCTAGCATTAGGGATAGAAACTGGGATGGAGTTCAAAAACTGCAAAGTGAACTTAGGCATACCATAAGAAAAGGGACTAGAAGCCATAGGGATGGACTAAACATTGTAGCCCAGTGAGTGGCCAAGAGAACCAAAGGGGTTCGAGGCAGTAGCATGAGCATTCAATATAGACCGAGGTATAGTAATGATAGGTGCCTTCGGCACTACAACCATTGAGTTTGCAAAAGTCGAACAGGTGCCATTAACTATAGTGGGTATGGGAGTCGAAGGGCTTCTAGAATTCTGAAGACTAGGTTCAGTACTCATCCTTGTAGAATCACAAGTCTGAACAATGGATGTGTGTGTACCACGTATAATAACTCTACGCCTTTTATAAGGCAAAGAATCAAAATCTGGTGGTAACTGTAACAAACGACAGGACCGACGGGGAGGCTGGTTTGAATCCATGATGACTTAAGAATCTAAAGATAAAAAATATATCCTAAGGTCAACTAGTAATCAAAGAGCACACCAAAAGTCAAACGACCAATATGCATGCAAACGGGGTAAAGTGGATGAGTAAAGTGGCCCAAGAGGGGCCTAAGACTCCCTACTAAAGATTAGAGGTAACAGATTCAGTTATAAGGGCCCTCGTGGGATTAAAAACCAGTCAGTCAGATCCCCCCAGAGAGGTAATCCTCCATAAAGGTTGTGTGTTCTCCAACCCTTATCTAACCCAGGGTACCTAGAGAATAACCCCTACAAGTAACGTATGAGACACATAAGTCAAGAAACTAATAAACCATTGTATAACCGATGCACATGCGAGAAGTTGTAAGTCAGGTCCACCATATGGGTAGGGTAGCAAAGCCCGAAACCTTGAAAGCACCGCCTCTCATGGAGGTAAGGGCACTAACAAGATCCCTAGATACGAATAGATCCCCAGAAATATCTCTGATGCTAGGAAGGTATCCAAGGGATATCCCTTCAACCAACTTCACGCGACCTCGTGATTAACTCTGATGTGAGCAGAGCCTCCTGATCTTACCAATTATATAATGGATTTCTCCACTCCCTGACTCAGACACACATGTTGATTTAATTTCCTTGGAGAATTCTACTCACAAAATCCTATTCCAAGGCACTAAATCCTAGGCTAGTTTGTGCACCCTAGAAAATAAAATCGTTACTAATAAATTTTAAATTATAGCATTGATTTTATGGTCGTGATTACTCAAAAAGGTATGGTGGTTAAACTCATGGTGTTATGAATCTGCAAGAAAAGTAAATATGAAAATAATGCAAAGTCCTAACTTTAACTTTCGATGAATGATATGCTTCTAAAAACGATGCAATTTTCAAATTCAACTATGCAATTCAGAAGTAAAAATGCAATCTTTCACTATATGCACTAAGCTAATGGTAAAGACTCAAAAGCCAAAAAATGCCAAGCAATGAAAAATGTCTATTTTTTTTTGTAATTTCAATATATCAAAACTGAAAATGCAGGGACTGAAAAGTAACTTGATATATAACCTTACTATGTATAAAAAAGAGATAACTCAAGCAGGATATCAAGAAAAAAAACACCCAGGCCAATGTACATGGACAATAAAAATGAAAAGATGAAGAGAAATACTTCACCTAGAAATTCAACCAAAAGAGGGTTTCATGTCATCCCATAGGCACTCAACAGAAACTACAGAGACCCAACAAGGCTCGGCAAGCATCAAATCCCACCGAACAAACACCATACCAAGCAAACAGGAAAGGAAAAAGGCATGTACATGACTGTTCAAACAAACATAGCGTATACACGTAGCTTGTAGTGAGACAACCTATGTGTATACGCGACTGTCAAAGAAAAAGGCATGTATATGCTTTAAAACAGGGCCATGCAAGGGAGAAAGGCTGAAAATGTAGACCCAGAGTGAACAGGAGTTGTCAAGAAATGATACGACAAGAACCACAATAGAAACAAGAGCAATCTAAAGAGAAAAGTACTTCAAATCCTAAGAAAGAAGATTCTTCCATAGTACCATCATCGATTCTATTACAAGGAAAATATCTCTATGGCTAGGGTGAACCACAACAGACGTATATGACTACATAAATCAACTCTATCCCAACAACATGCTATATAAACCAATTTGCAAGAAAGATAAGAAAGAGGCCTACCTTGTCCAGATGTTCGATGATGTCCACCGTTGATCACTTTGACCCAAAAATATATATGCCTACAACAAGTTCTCAACAAACAAGAAAAAACAAGCATATGGTGGAAATATGAAAGGTTAGCACATTAGATGTCATAATCCATCAATATACATAACAAATACACCCATGGATAATAACTCATATATTTGCAAGATATCAATTAGACAGGAAATGAGTATTTCTATTAATAAATGAGCAACAGAAGTGAAAATATTACAGACGTCCATGTCGGCACGGTTCGGAACTGAGAAACCAAGTTCCTTCCATCTAGGCCTCCACCACTTCAATCCTCCACCAAAGACAAGCTCATATGAGGGAGACAATGAGGTTCTCCATCAATAAGGGAAGAGATTGGGGGTCGACCATTGTGTTCAGACTTAAAGGACAAAGGGATGCAGACTCAATATGAAGTAAATAATTTCTCCAGATTAACTTTCTCTCAAAGTTGAATTCTTTCTTCTTTTCCATAACTCGGAATTGGCCTCTTTATAGCCTTCAAAATGCAACTGAAGGGTCAAGTTGGAATGTTTCCAATATATGGAAGGCCAAGGATCAAAGATTTCCTGTCGTGACATAGAAACCTGACATTTAATTTTGATTTTCTGGCACAAATCTCGATGTGCACAGACTGTAGTGGAGCGACATGCATATAAACTTCTTGTATAGGGTGCAAGATGCGTACAAGTGGAAAATTTTGTATTTTTGTCTCTGGACTTTAGTAACAGGGAAGATAAGTCTACATAGGGAAATGGAATAAGGCCCTCTCTGCAAGATTGCATAGGGTGAGGAAAATCTTGCTCTAACACCCCCAAAGAACCTTCTCCTGCTCAGTAGTCTGTTCATCCTGAAGTGGTGCTGATCCCTTCTGCGTGGATGCTCCCAGAGGAAGCATACCTCTTCCCCCCGCACCACGTCTTCTACTCATCCTACATCTTCTGACCATGATATGTGTCATGAAAAAATCAAATTGCATTAGCTATACATCATTAATCATTCTAAATAACATAGTGGAAGATGTAACGGGTCCTTCGTGGCAGAGTTGAACCCACTCTAATACCATATGAAACATCCTTACACTAGATCTATAAATAAGTGAACATAGCAAGGAATGTTAACAGTTTTGTAACTCTAGTTTAGTATAAATTCATATATATATATATATATAT
>SNQJ01S0033904.1:15149-29066 GCA_010110895.2 Picea sitchensis
TTGAATTCTACTGTGTTAGTTAATTTTACAGAAAGGAAATTGTTAAATACAATATTGAAATAAATATTTTTTATTTAAATTAAAACATAATTTTTATATATAAATAAAAATCAATATGTTACATAGATTTTTATTTTATGAATCTTTTTGTGTTTTTGTGGGAGGTTTAAATTAGATAAGCACAATAGAATAGAGATTATGAAATGATTTTTTTTTGTAAATTTGAGGTGATTATTTCTGTATAATCTGAATGTTCCAGGAATTTTTATACATGTTGAACTATTTCTATATTCAGAAATGAATCTTAAACAACAAAAAATAGAATTTCTTACAAATTAATTTGATCTGATTTCCATGAAAAGAGTCATTTCATAAAACAGTTAAAGAAAACCATTTATTTTTATGAATGATGTATTAATAGTTTTATTTTTCTTGTTTTAGAAAAAAAAATTAAGTTTATTAAATCAGTAAGTTTTTCCTTAAAAACAATGCCATTTATCTTTATGAGTGCTGTATTAGTAATTTTATTTTTGATAACCCATTTTTACCTACAATTTTTTAAAGTGCAGATTGTTTTGACGGGCAAATTTGCAGGGCTATAAACCTTAAAATTTTGGGAAGTGCAAATTGTTTTGATGGGAAAATCTGCAATCCTATAATAACAGCATTTTTTAAATCAAAATCTAGAAAAATCTCAATAATTGCAGAAACAAAAGTTGACTTTAAAGCACACATAAATGTTCTGTAATCCAAGTAGGATTTGACGAGCAAATTGAAACTCTCGAATTCCAAATTTACATTTCCCATCTCACCGCCTTTGGACGATGTGCTGAATGGCCTCTCAAGGGCTATGAATCCATGAATTTTGATCTCCACTTCGGCGTCTGCATAATCATTTACCGTTTTTCTGCAACATAACAATAGGCTAATAATCGTAGCCATTGATTACAAATTGCGTTTTTACATGAATCTCTCTATTATTTTCTTAGTTGAGTACTGAAACGAAATTCCTTCGGGACCATGAAATCCATATCGTGGAGGAGATGGAGATCAAGATCAACAGCAGGGATCAGAAAACATTTGAAATAAGCTGTAAGTAGACGAGATAGAAGAGAAAGTCTATATATACAAGGAGCATGGAATCCACACGGTGGAGAAATCGAGATCAAGATCACGGTGGAGAAATCGAAATCAAGAGCAAGATCAGCAGCAGGGATTTAAAAAACTTTGAAATAAGCTGTAAATGGACGAGAAATTGTATACACCAAAGAATCTGCAAAAACCTGTTTAGTTCACCATAAGTTGTCCAGGGCAGAGGAAATTGGAGGAGCTCATGTCGATTCCACTCGGTGTGAGTGGCGGTGTTGTCATCCTCCCACATAAAAGCTCATCCACCATACCCCTCGACATCTTGTCGGCCTCCCTTGTAAATTCTTCCAATTTCACCCGACATTCTCTACCCGACTCGACTTCATCACTGGCACTACGTTCCCTCTTCCTGGTGGTGAGATTTTGAAGAAAATTCTCGCCATTACTCTCTGGCTTTTCTTCAGTGGTACATGAATTATTTCCCGCCAAGGCTGCGTGGAGTGGAAAATTAAGCAAGGCCTTAGATCCCCGCATCTTGTAAGCGGCCCGGTCGTATGCGAGAGCCGCCTCCTCCGCGGTATTGAAGGTGCCGAGCCAAACTCTAGCCCCCTGCCGTGCAGAGTCCCTTATCTCCGCCGCAAATTTCCCCCACGGCCGCTGCCGCACGCCCCTGTAATGCCTACCCGCGTACTTCTTCTTCGCCGCCGGCTGCTGCGTTCCCGTTTCTTGACGGACATCGGGCTCTATCTTGACGGGAAAAATCTCGGCTTCCTTCTTCGTCTCCGTTTTCATCTCCTCCTTGGGCGTTACCGCCATCCATCCCTTCTTGGCGGCCTCTTTGAGAATCCCGTACAAAACCATGTCCTCCGAATCGTTTTCGTTTAAAGGAAGCTTCGCCCAGGCAGCGGATAAGCAAGGGCTCACAGACGGAGGTGTAACGCTGACGCAATTTCTGAATCCCCGTCCGACTGAGAATTTCTCCCAGCCGAAAGATTCAAGTCGGGGAACGGCCACGGAGAGCGAGGGACGCGAGGTCTTAACGGCCGGTGTCGGCATTTCCGTCTCCGTTTCCGTTTCCCGTCTGTTGTCGTCGACGGATTCGCCTGCCAGTGCGCTCTGGATGAAGCTCTCTACTTCCGGGCTTGAGTTTCTGTTATCAGAAGGGATATTTCCCATCATCACACAGAAGGACGATTCTTCATATTGGCCTTCGAAATCTCCAAGTAAATGGCTCCGGATTCGATCCAAGATGCTCATTTCTGTAGAACCTTGTTCTTGCTTTGTGCTGTACAGTGCCATCGTCGAAGCATATGAAATCAAAAGCCTCTTGATCTGAGAACATCATGTTTAACTTTGGTTGGTATTTATCAGTTTTTCTATGGAGGTTTCATACGGAAAAGTGACAGACGGTGGAAACTTCGTAGTTGGTGGGTTGTTCAATAATTTATCTACTGTGGAAACTTCACGTGAAGGAGCGGTGTTGATTACTAATTTATTTTCCTGCTTTTTGACTCCTGATGTGTTTTCTATGTCTATATGCCCCACCGCGAGTGATTTTTTTTTATTTTTTTTTGTCTCATAGCCCCACGATACAGCTGTGCTCCTCTAAGGTAGGGTCATGTGTTTGCAATTTGTAGGGTCATGTCTTTGTAATTTGTAGTTTTTTATTTTTTTTATAAAAGAAAAGGTAGACAACTGTTCGAAGTCATTAAAACATATTTATTATAAATTTAACATGTTATTTATGTAAATTAAATCTCGATAAAAAGAATAACAATCATTTTTCATAATCATCTAAATTAAACCTAATTAAAAATATACTTTTAGAGTTATTATAAAATAAGATTTAAATTGAAATAAATAAAAAATTAATGTTAAATATTATCAAATTCAAATTCAAATTTAAAAAAATAACAATTTTTCTTTACCATTATTAAAATTATATTATAATAATTAATATATTAAAATTAATAAAAATTATATAATTGGTTAATAATCTTATCTATCTTTCATAACAAAACAAAAGTAATAATGTCACGTGTCATAAGAATGACATATTCGAATTCATGCGTTCTATAGTAGATAAGATGAGGACAAGGAAGTAATTAATATTATTTGCTTTACACTAGTCGGTCTTAGGTCTCAATAGGGACATGATTACCATTCAATTCTGTATGCATTAAATAGTAGTATGATTTGCTTGAGACAAACATGGTCTTAGGTATCAAACCTTAATATGCACGTGATTACTATTCAATTTCTTTTTAAGATTAGTATATATTTATTTTCATTCTGATTTTACTTGGATTCAGAATATATAATAATTTATTGTTTTGTTTTGTTTATTTTATTTGACATGGGATAATTCAGAACAATTTTTTTCATTTGATTTTATTAATATTATTTATATATGTATATAAAATCTTTCTCAATCTTTCTCACTTTATGGTGTAAGAATATTTTAGATTGTAAGAATATTTTATCTCCATGTGTAATATTATTTGAAAAGTTGATTTTTTTAATTTTGTTCTCTGAAAGATTTTCTCACTTTATGTTGTAAGAATATTTTAGATTATAAGAATAATTTATCTACATGTGTAATATTATTTGAAAAGCTGATTTTTATTTTTTTTATTTTGTTATTTGAAGATTTAAATTAGTGTATAGAATATAAAAAAAAGAATGATGGTATAATGGTTTCATTTTTTGGTCTATTATGTTTATTTATAAAAGAGGATTTTAAAATTGTGAAAAAATTAGTTAATATATTGTTTTACATGAACGGGGAAGAAGAATTTTTTAATGAAAGTAGGGTTACATTTTTTTTGTGTTGGAGGGGGAACATGTGGCTAGGGGAGTTTACAAGTATTACAAAGGTTTTATGGGTATTGGGTGATGGCTTGTTGGGCAAGAAATCAACATACATTCAACAATGGTGAAACTCTCTTTCAAAAGTAGAAACCAACAATGAGGTCATACCTTCGCTCCTCGCTGAGATAGCTTGAATCCTTTATATGGAAAATGAGATTGAGAACCATAGACCCTATGTCACATACCTTTGTATGTGTCAATTGTCCTAACGCCATTTTTTATTTGTATTTATGTATGTAGGGTTTTATCTCTAATTTTGTATGGTTTACTTTGTTGTGGGTTGGTTCTATGCATTTATAAAATCCCATAGCTTGATCCCATATTTAAGGGAAAAGGTGTTCACTAGTTCAGGGGGCTCTTTTAAACCTTGATTTTTTTGGAACATCAAGCATTGATGGTTCATCACACATCTCCTAGGTTCAGTCGATCGAGAGGTCGACCCACATTTGGATACAGTCGGTCGGGCAATTGACTAAAACAATACACCAATTGGTCGAGTAGTCGACGTGTTTGTCGGTCGGACAGTCGACCAACAGTCGAAGATAGTCGGGCAATGGATCGACCAACCCAGTAATCGACTACGATTTGGATGTGTAGGCGGTAGGGTCGAGCATCCTTGTCCAACTGACTCGAAAACGCAGATTTGATGGAGTCAAATCTAACCGTCAACAGTTACATGTGGACAAGATCTTCCAGATTCTATGGAAATTGGTTGGATCTTGAGACTGTAAAAAGAAGACCTCTTGGGTCATCATCATCATGGAGCTTGTGCAATAGATTATGCAGATCAAGATATGCAACATGCACTATGTTGTTCTGATCRCAGTGCGCTTTTCTTAAGTGTTGTAATGGTGTCTTTAGACACCACCCTTTATCTTCGAATTTTTTGTTCCTCTTCGATTATCTGTAGTAATGTGTTTTTTGTTTCATGTCGTGTTCCACCCTATTTTGCAACATGGTATTAGAGCYGACGGTTTAAAACCTCGACCTGTTATCTGCAAACCTTGTTGATTYAGATTTGTTGTGTGATTGACTCTGGGTCGGTGGTTTGTTGATTGGAACTTATTGAAATAGACGAGTCTTTGTATAGATATTGAAKATGGCTTTGAATATTGATCATAATGTTCTAAACGAATCGAATTATGCAGTATGGGAACCATATATGGAAATCGTATTGAAGAACAAAGGACTGTGGAAATATACGAAGGTTGTGATTCCAGATCCAACAGACGATCATGCAAAGTTCGTTGTTGATGCAAAGAAGGATGAGGTTGTAGGGGTCATTACAACCTACATCTCGTGGGAGATTCGATTAATCCTTAGTGGAATCAATTTCCCTCATCAAGTATGGAAGAATCTGAATTCGTTGTTCGACTAAGTCAAGAAGAGCCATGTCATGCATTTGGAGAAAGAGTTGATCTCTCTTGATCCTCATTCTTTTGACGGAATGGAGTACTATTTGACGCGTGTCAAAGAAATCAAGTTGAAATTGGGTGAATGTGGAAAGAACTATCAAAAGAAGGAAGGCCAACTGATCGAGTTGGTCTTGATGAACTTGAGAACACCATTCAATGTGTTTGTATCAACTTTCTGCACCAACTGACAAGCATGCAAGGAAGATGGTAACGATTACACCTTTGAAGCTTTATATGGTCTTTTGATTACTGATCAACACAGACTGCTTGAAGAAGGCAAGATTGGTGGTAAACACCAGGCCCACTTGCTCAAGGGAAATGGAAATATGGAACATAGGGATAGAGTACATTTTGATGCCTCTACACAGAAGCCTGCATAACATAACCATAAACCTCAAAGACAAACAGATGGCCCCCAATGAAGTCGAAAGAAGAAGATGTGTCAGTTCTATGGAAAGACTGTACATGTGGAGAAATTATGCTATAAGAAGTGAGACTATTTAGAGGACAAGGTTAAATGCCTTGAAGGAGATGTGTTCGTTATACGTCGACCTGCTGATAATTTCACCTTCCAAGTCAATACTTATAAGGCCTTGCTATCTCATTCTACTTAGAACGAATGGGTAGTCGACTTTGGGTGAATTCATCACATAGCTAAGGATGCTTCCTTATTCACGTGGTTGGATGAAGCTAAGGAGAGGAAAATCTATGTTGTTGATTATTTTTCTCTGAATGTTGTTGGTTAGGATGGTGTTGCTTGTTGACATGGGAATATTGTCGATGTCTATCATGTGCCAAATATCAGTGCCAATCTATTGTTTGTTTCTTAGTTGGCATAGACATGCAAGATTGTGGAATTTTGGTCATATTGGTTCTATGTTCGTGATTTGAAGAAATGCAAGTTGATTATCACCAGCGGGATTCTAGACATGACAGACAGTTTGTATAAGTTTCGCGACATGACTTGACCTAACACTGAATCGACTGCACGTGTTGCTCACACCAACAAGAGAAGTCAAATTTAACATAAGCGATTCAGACATCTCAATTTTTGAAGTCTGCAAACACTAACAACTCAAAACTCGGTTGTTGGTTTGTCGAAGGTGTTTCCCCCTGAAGGAGTCTATAAGGGTTGTGTTCTTGGGAAGCATCGTCAAGAACCATTCGACTCTGACAAAGCATGGCGAGCACAAAACCTACTAGAATTGGTTCACAATGATGTATGTTGCATCACTCTACCTTCACTGGCAGGTGTAAGGTATATTTTGACTTTCATTAATGATTTCTCTCACTTTACATGGGTTTATTTTCTGAAGAGTAGGAACCTTGTCTTTGAAAATTTCAAGGAGTTTTGGGCCTTTGCTAAAAACCAATGTGGTCAACCCATCAAAAGCTCAAGATCAGACAATGGTAGTGAGTATGTCAATCGACCTTTTGGAAGAATACCTACATGCATATGGTATTGATTGGCAACGGTCGATTCTCACACACCTCAGTAGAATGGCGTTGTAGAACACAAGAATCAGATGTTATTTGAAATGGTTAGATGTCTTTTGCAAGCTAAAGATCTGCCTCCTCACTTCTAGGCTGAAGTGGTCTACTGTGCAAATTATCTACTCTAGAGTCATTCCTTCCATGACTCTAGTCGAATTATGGTATGTGAAGAGGCCTTCAATCGACCACCTTTGTGTTTTTGGATGTGTTTCCTGGGATCACATTCTTAATGATTGCAAAAAGAGGTTGAATTAAAGATTCATGCTTGCATCATGATGGGATACTCTGAAGAGTTGAAATCCCATCGACTGTTTGATCTTGTCAAACGACAAATCATTATCAAACGAAATGTACGGTTTGATGAGAAGTCTTCTGACATTAAGTTGTTTAATGCCTCTTCTAGATTTCTATAAGATGATCCCTTTGATGGTGTCTCTGACACTAGTTCTCATGTTCCATTCTTCAGTCCTTCCACTAGACAGTCGAATATTCTCCTTGTTTTAACTAGGCCGTCAACCTCTGAGTCGACTAGTCCATCGTCCTCAGTTTCGACTGCTCCACCGACTAAAGACCCTCCGACTTCTGGTCGACTTGATAAAGTGAACCGTAGTTCACTTGTTTCTTGTCTACTCGGATGGGCCACCAAGACAATTGAAGCTGTCAGAATTGATGTTGGAGATGCCTCTTCTGGATGACAAACTCAAACTCAAAATCAACATGTCATTGTTTCCTTGATGACTCATGTACTTGAAACTTTTGATCTTGTTACCTACTCAGATGATGAAGGATGACCTAAATCGGAGCAGGCCATGCAGACAGAAATTGATTCTCTGTCGAAGAATCACACTTGGGACTTAGTTCCTTGACCGCAAGGAAAGAACATTGTGAAGTGTCGATGGGTCTATTGGACCAAATTTACCTATGATGGTGTTGTTGAGAGACATAAAGCACACCTAGTTGTGAAGGGATTTTCTCAACAAGAAGGCATCAACTACACTGAAACCTTTTCCCATGTAGCAAAGATGAACTATGTTAGACTGATTATTTCCCTTGTTGCTCGTTTTGGATGGAAAATCCATCAGATGGATGTGAAGAGTGATTTCCTTCATGGAGGCCTATTTAAAGAAACTTTCATGGAACAACCACCTGGTTTTTTGACAAATTAAAATTTGGTTTGTCGACTCAAGAAGTTTCTCTATGGTTTGAAGCAGGCTCCCTGAGCTTGGTATGCTAAGATCGACAATTTCTTTCTTCGATTTGGTTTCAAACTATGTGAATCTTATCACAACTTGTATGTACTCCATGCCAATGGAGACACCTTGATTATTGTTGTATATGTACATGATTTACTCATTACTAGCAATAATAATGATCTCGTCCTTAGATTGAAGAAACAACTTGTTGACTCCTTGGACATGACAGATCTTGGTACTCTGCATTATTTCTTAGGTCTTCAAGTATTACCACTTTGTGATGGATTTTTCATTTCTCAATCTAAATATGTGATGAGTCTGTTGACATGTTTTAAGATGGTTGATTGCAATCCTTGTGCTACTCCTTTTTAGTGTGGAGTAAAGCTTACCAAAACCGGTCAAACACCCACAGTCGATGCCACTCTTTATCGACAACTGGTCGATAATCTTATTTGTCTTACTCATAGTCGACCTAACATTTCCTTTTCTATTAGTGTGATTTCTCGATTTATGTAAGACCCTACAGAAATCCACTGAAATTTAGTCAAACAAATTATCATTACCTCATTACCTCAAGGGTACCACTCATTTTAGCATCAAGTATTGTCGAAGTTCAGATTCATTATTCGATTTCACCAACTTTGACTAGGTTGGAAACAGTGATCATGAGAAGATCACTTTTGGCTATGTGTTTCCCTATAGCACTGGGACTTTGGTATGGTTAATAACCTTATCTTATCTATCTTTCAAAACAAAACAAAAGTAAAAATGTCACGTGTCATAACAATGACATATTCGAATTCATGCGTTCTATAGTAGATAAGATGAGGACAAGGAAGCAATTAATATTATTTGCTTTACACTAGTCGGTCTTAGGTCTCAATAGGGACATGATTACCATTCAATTCTGTATGCATTAATTAGTAGTATGATTTGCTTGAGACAAACATGGTCTTAGGTATCAAACCTTAATATGCACGTGATTACTATTCAATTTCTTTTTAAGATTAGTATACATTTATTTTCATTCTGATTTTACTCGGATTTAGAATATATAATAATTTATTGTTTTGTTTTGTTTATTTTATTTGACATGGGATAATTCATAACAATTTTTTTCATTTGATTTTATTAATATTATTTATATATGTATACTCACTTTATGGTGTAAGAATATTTTAGATTGTAAGAATATTTTATCTCCATGTGTAATATTATTTGAAAAGTTGATTTTTTTAATTTTGTTATTTGAAGATTTTCTCACTTTATTTGTAAGAATATTTTAGATTGTAAGAATAATTTATCTCCATGTGTAATATTATTTGAAAAGTTTATTTTTATTTTTTTTAATTTTGTTATTTGAAGATTTAAATTAGTGTATAGAATATAAAAAAAAGAATGATGGTATAATGGTTTCACTTTTTGGTCAATATTTTATCATATTCATTTATAAAAGAGGATTTTAAAATTGTGAAAAAATTAGTTAATATATTATTTTATATGAAGGGGAAGAAGAATTTTTTAATGAAAGTAGGGTTACATTTTTTTTTTTTCGTTGGAGGGGAACATGTGGCAAGGGGAGTTTACAAGTATTACAAAGGTTTTATGGGTATTGGGTGATGGCTTGTTGGGCAAGAAATCAACATACATTCAACAATGGGGAAACTCTCTTTCAAAAGTAGAAACCAACAGTGAGGTCATACCTTCGCTCCTCGTTGAGATAGCTCGAATCCTTCATATGGAAAATGAGATTGAGAACCATAGCCCCTATGTCACATACCTTTGTATGTGTCAATTGTCATAACCCCAATTTTTATTTGTATTTATGTATGTAGGGTTTTATCTCTAATTTTGTATGGTTTACTTTGTTGTGGGTCGGTTCTATGCATTCATAAAATCCCATAGCTTGATCCCATATTTAAGGGAAAAGTTGTTCACTAGTTCAAGGGGCTCTCTTGTAAACCTTGATTTTTTTGGAACATCAAGCATTGATGGTTCATCACACATCTCTTGGGTTCAGTCGGTCGAGAGGTCGAACCACATTTGGATACAATCGGTCGAGAAATTGACCAGAACACTACACCAGTCGTTCGAGTAGTCGATGTGTCTATCGGTCGGACAATCAACCAACATTCGAAGATAGTCGGGCGGTGGATCGACCAACCCAGTAATCGACTACGAGTTGGATGTGTAGGCGGTAGGGTCGATCATCCTTATCCAGCTGACTCAACAACGCGGATTTGATAAAGTAAACTCTAACCATCGACAATTACATGTGGACAAAATCTTCCAGATTCTATGGAAGTTGGTTAGATCTTGAAGCTATAAAAAGAAGACCCCTTGGATCATCATCATCATGGAGATTATTCAATATATCATGTGGATAAAGATGTACAACATGTAGTATGATGTTCTGATCACAATGCACTTTGCTTAAGTGTTGTAATGATGTCTTTAGACTCCACCCTTTATCTTCGAAATTTTTGCTCCTCTTTGATTATCTGCAGTACTTTGTTTTTTTTTTCATGTCATGTTCCACCCTATTTTGCAACATGGTATTAGATTTGATGGTTAAAAACCTCGACCTGTTATCTGCAAAACTTGTTGAGTAGGATTTGTTGTGTGATTGACTCTAGGTTAGTTGTTTGCTAATTGGAACATATTGAAATAGACTAGTCTCTGTCTAGATATTGAAGATGGCTTCGGAGATTGATCTTATTCTTTTGAACGAATTGAACTATGCGGTATGGGCACCATATATGGAAACCCTATTGAAGAGCAAAGGATTGTGGCAATATACGAAGGTTGTGATTCCAGATCCAACAGACAATTAGGCAAAGTTCGTTGTTGCTGGAAATAAGGATGAGGTTGTAGGGGTCATTACGACCTACATCTCATGGGAGATTCGATTAATCCTTTGTGGAATCGAATGCCCTCATCAAGTCTGGAATAAGATGAAGTCGTTGTTCGATCGATTCAACAAGAGCCATGTCATGCAAATGGAGAAAGAGTTGATCTCTCTCGATCCTCATTATTTTGACATAATGGAGGACTATTTGGCGCATGTCAAAGAACTCCAGTTGAAATTGGGTGAATGTGGAAAGAACTATCAAAAGATGGATGGCCAACTCATCACGTTGGTCCTGATGAACTTGAGAACACCATTCGATGTGTTTGTATCAACTTTTTGTGCCAACTGGAAAGGATGCAAGGAAGATGGTAAGGATTACACCTTTGAAGATTTTTATGATCTTTTGATTACTGATAACACTGACTACTTGAAGAAGGCAACCGTGGTGGTAAACACCAAGACCACTTACTCAAGGGAAGGGGAAATATGGATCCAAGGGATAGAATCAATTTTTATACCTCTACACAGAAGCCTGCATACCACAGCCAGAAACCTCAAAGACAAACATATGCCCCCCAACGAAGTCGAAAGAAGAAGACATGTCAGTATTGTGAAAACACTGGACATCTGGAGAAATCATGTTATAAGAAGTGAGACGATTTAGAGAAGAAGGTTAAATTCCTTGAAGGAGACATGTCTTCTATACGCCAAACCGTTGATAATTTCACCTTCCAAGTTCGAACATCTCAAGCCTTGCTATCTCATTCTACATAGAACGAATGGGTAGTCGAATATGGGTGCACTCATCACATGGCTAAGGATGTTTCCTTATTCATGTGGTTGGATGAAGCTAAGGAGAGGAAAATATATTTTTTTGATGATTTTTCTCTTGATGTTGTTGGTCAGGGTGATGTTTCTTGTTGACATGGGAAGATTCTCGATGTCTATCATGTGCCAAATCTCAGTGCCAATATGTTGTTTGTTTCTTAGTTGGCACATACATGCAAGATTGTGGAATTTTGGCCAGATTAGTTCTATGTTCGTGATTTGAAGAAAGGAAAGTCGATTACTGCCAGCGGGATTCTTGACCTCACGGATAGTTTGTATAAGTTTCATGAAACGACTCGACCTGACACTGAACTGGCTACACATGTTTCTCACACTGACGAGAGAAATCAAATTTAGCATAAGCGACTGAGACATCTCAATTTCCGAAGTCTACAAACACTGGAAACTCAAAACTTGGTTGTTGGTTTGTCGAAGGTGTTTCCCTCTGAAGGAGTCTGTAAGGGTTGTGTGCTTAGGAAGCATCATCAGGAACCATTCGACTCTGACAAAGTGTGGTGAGCACAAAACCTACTGGAACTGGTTCACAGCGATGTATTTTGCATCAATCTACCTTCACTGGCAAGTGCAAGGTATATTTTGATTTTCATTGATAATTTCTCTCGCTTTACTTGGGTTTACCTTTTGAAGAGTAAGAACCTTGTCTTTGAAAAGTTCAAGGAGTTTCAAGCCTTTGCTAAAAAGCAATGTGTTCAACCCATCAAATTCTTGAGGTCAAACAATGGTGGTGAGTATGTCAATCGACCTTTTGAAGAATACCTACTTCGATATGGTATTGACTGGAAAAGGTTGGTTCTTCACACACCTCAGTAGAATGACTTAGCAAAACACAATAATAAGACATTAGTTGAAATGGATATATGTCTTTTGCAGGCTAAATATCAACATGCTTGCTTCTGAGCTTGGTATGTTAAGATAGACAATTTATTTCTTTGACTTGGTTTCAAATGATGTGAATCTAATCACAGCTTGTATGTACTCCATACAAATGGAGACACCTTGATTGTTGTTGTATATGTAGATGACTTACTCATTACTGGCAATAATAATGATCTCATCCTTAGAATGAAGAAACAACTTGTTGACTCCTTTGACATGACATATCTTGGTACTCTGCATTATTTCTTGGGTCTTCAAGTATTACCACTTTGTGATGGATTTTTCATTTCTCGGTCTAAATATGTGATGGTTCTATTGACTTGTTTTAATATGGTTGTTTCCAATCCTTGTGCTACTCCTTTTCAGTATGGAGTAAACCTTACAAAAACCTATCAAACACCCACAATCCATGCCACTCTTTTCGAAAACTGGTCGATAGTCTTATTTATCTTACTCATAGTCTACCTGACATTTCCTTTGTTGCTAGTGTGGTTTCTCAATTTATGTAGGACCTATAACGTCCCCATCCACCAACAGGTTGGGTGACGCCACTTCTTGGAAATCTCTCTTAGCTTTGATACCAATTTTTAACGTCCCCATCCACCAAAAACAAGGGCAACGTCACTGCGGAATTTCACTGTAATACCATTTTGTGGCAACCCCAGCCACCCAGGTCGGTCCATGTAACACCACCAATAGACTGCTAAGCTCTGGTAGCATATTAATTGTTCATCTTGGAGTACATATATATTACATGCATTTCTAATGAAATAAAAGGGTAATAAAATATACTGCTACCATACTAACTCGTATGAAATTGATCGTAATTCATACATGCAACGAAAGCACTTGATAGCATTGTAATAATCACACACATGGAAAAAAGACATCATTAAACACCAAATTGATACTTATATTTGGATTGTGAAGACCACCAACTACGTGCAGACCATCCACGAACCTCCCAGCCTTAGACCACATTGCTCATCACTCTTAGCAGTGGGTCACCCCCGATATGGGACTTAACTCCACCGGAGAATGGATTCCTAGGCTTGACTAGTTTAACAGGAAGTCACACAGTTCAACAAGAAGTATTCTCTTAGGAGCCACTTATGCCCACTGCTCACAGACTCTCATTCCCCACATGTCTGTCCCATCCCAGGAGTATACACCTTCACTGTCACACAGTTCATTGGCTGCTCCACCTCCCTTTTGGGGCTTCAAAAACAGGCCGAATAGGAACTCTCAGAGATCTGTAGCTACTACTAGACTCCCTCCA
>SNQJ01S0033904.1:29289-71598 GCA_010110895.2 Picea sitchensis
TAAACTTGCATGTGCCTGAGTTGACACATCTCGCTGATGAAGTACGTTCCTTTCCATTTGGAAGTCATTCCCTCTTCCCAAAGGAACTTAGGATATAATCATATCCTTCTATCAACGTTTAGAATAATAATAAATTATTCGTGGACTTAAGCTCTTAAGATGAATCCCTATTTCCATCCTCTCATCCCCCTCTTCCTTACCCAGCCTAGTGGATCTTAGTCCCCCATACTCTTCTTCGTGGTCGTTCTACAAACAATAATGTTTTTATATTAATAATATGAATATTTACATGTACAAAACGTGCTCCTGGCCTTTAACACCTAGGCTCACCGGCCTAATAAACACTTAAGCCTATCAACTTATAATTGCTTGGCTCACCAACCTACAAAACCTATTACAATTCATAAATACAACTGGATCTTGTCCTTGGGGATATTACAATCCCCTCCCCTTATTTGTGCATTGTCCTCAGTGCAACTTATTTACACAACATCAACGAGATTTTCAAAATCTTCAAAAAGATGTGGGTATTCTGCCCACACAGCATCCTCATTCGCCTATGTCACATCCTCAGGACTGTACCAGGTCCATTGGACCTTTACAAGCCCTATGGCTCGATTCTGAAGCTGCTTTCTCTTCCGGTCCAATATGCGCATCAGATGCACTTGCAAGGCACCTTCTTGCTCCACCTGAATCACATTCCAATCAATCACATGATTAGGATCAGGTATATACTTCTTGAGCAACGAACCATGAAATACATTATTAACAGTCATGGATGCAGGCAATGCAATCATATAATCAACTGGTCCAATCATTTCCAAGATTTCAAATGGTCCACAATATCTAGCTACCAACTTGGAACAATTTCCCTGCTTCAGGGAACTTTTGTTGGCTTTCCTTTTCAAAAAAAAATGATCACCCACTTTAAACTCCATGTGGGTTTTTTTCTTATTAGCATAAATTTTCTTCTTGTCTTGGGAAATCTTCAAATTCTACTTAATCATTAGTATTTTCTCTTCCATTTCCTTGAGAAAATCTCACCCAATTATTGCTTTATTTGTTGGGTTGTCCCAGCTTATTGGTGTGTTGCAATTTCTGCCATAAAGTGCTTCAAACACACTCATCTTCAAAGATGCTTGATACCCATTGTTGTAAGAAAATTCTACCAAGTGTAGACAATCCTCCCATTTAGATGGCTTGTCCATCACATACATCCTTAGCATGTACTCTATCACTTGGTTCACCCTTTCTGTTTGCCCATCAGACTCAGGATGATAGGTTGTGCTGAAGTTCAGATTTTTTCTGAACCCTTTGAATAACCCCTTCCACAACTTTGATGTAAAATTTGGGTCTCTGTCAAACACAATTGTCTTGGGTATGCAATGCAATCGTGCTACTTCCCTCATATAGATATCATTGACATTAAATTCTTTGTGAGTAGTCTTCAATGGAATGAAATGGGCAACTTTAGTAAGCTTGTCCACCACTACCATGATTGCATCATGATGCTTACTTGTTCTGAGAAAAAATGTGATGAAATCCATTGTCACCACTTCCCATTTCCACTCAGGAATGGGTAATGGCTATAGTAAACCAGTTGGGTGTCTATTATCAGCCTTTACCTTTTGACATTCCAAGCATTTAGCTATGTATCCAACAATCTCTCTCTTCATGCCGGGCCAATAATATTGGCCCTTGACTGCTGAAATTGTTTTCAGATATCCTGGGTGTCCTGAATAAGGCACATTATGCATCTATTTTAAAATCGCACTCCTTAATTCTATATAATTGGGTACATAGACTATGTTTCTGTACCGAAGGATTCCATCAATTCCCAATTCATAATCCTTAACCTTCTATTGCATTTTACCTTGCTGCAATTTTGTTACCAATTCCATGTACTGCAAATTTGAATTTGCAGCTTCATAAATTATGCCTTTAAGATCCATCTGATACATGCTAATGGTTGTAGCATGCAGTTCATGCACTCTCCTGCTGAGTGCGTCATCCACTTTGTTCTCCTTTCCTTTGATGTGCTTGATATCAAAGTCATACTCACAGAGGAATTCCAACCATCTACTTTGCCTAACATTCAAAGTAGGTTCATAAAACAAATATTTCAGACCGTTATGGTCTGTCCTTAGATCAAACCTCTTTCCCATGAGGTAGTGCCTCCACTTCTTCAAAGCGTGCACTATGGTTTCCAATTCCAAATCATGAGTGGCATAGATCCTTTCACAGTATTTCAACTTCATTGATTCATAACATACAACAAACCCATTTTGACTGAGGACTCCACCGAGTCCTTCTATACATGCATCTGTGCATACAATGAAGTCTCATTCATATCTATGATCTTCATAATTGGAGTACTGGTTAACAGCTGCTTCAATTTCTAGAAAATCTTTTCACATTCTTATGTCCATTGAAATTGCTTCCTCTTCCTTTGCAAGGAAGTGATGGAGTGAGATATTCTTGAAAACCATATAATGAACCGTCTGTAGTAACCAACTAGACCCATGAAGGATCTGAATTCTATCACATTCTTAGGTGTTGTCCATCCTTTAATTGCCTCAATATTTTCAGGGTCCAATGCTATCCCTTCTTCAGATATGATATGTCCCAAATAGTGAATTTTGTTTTGATAAAATGAGCACTTTGTCAATTTGGCATACAGTTGATGTTCTTTTAGCACTTGCAACACCATCCTCAAATGATTCTCATGCTCTTATTCCAACTTGGAATATACAATAATGTCATCCAGAAAAACAATGACAAACTTGTCTAAATATTCCCAGAAAACACCATTCATTAAGCACATAAAAACAATTGGTGCATTTGACAACCCAAATGGCACCATTGTAAACTCATAATGACCATACCTTGTCCTGAAGGCGGACTTGCTGATATATTCCTCTTTGATCCTGACCTGAGATCTATCTTTGAAAATATCTTTGCATCCTTCAATTGATCAAAGAGATCATCAATCCTTGGCAGAGGATACTTGTTCTTTATAGTCACTTTGTTCAATTGTTTGAAATCGATGCACAATCTCAATGTCCCATCTTTCTTCTTCATGAACACGAATGCGGCACCCCAAGGTGACACACTTGGGCATATATACCCCTTCTTCAGAAGTTCTTCAAGCTGCATTTGCAACTCCTTCAATTCAGGTGTACTCATTCTGTAAGGAGTCTTTGACACTAGAGCTACTTCAGGCATCAAATTAATAGAGAAATCAATATCTCTCTTTGGAGGTAGTCTTGGTACCTCCTTGAACACATATTCAAAATCTTTCAGGATTGCATTATCTTCCAAATTTGGCACCTTATCCTTAGATGCTTCCTCCATGTGTGCTGCAAATATTTGACAACCTTTCCTGTAGCACTTATTCAACTGAATTGCTGAAATTTCCTAGACAATAACTACCCTGGGAATTCCTTGAACTGTTTTTTGATTTCCTTCCTCATCTAGGCAAGTGAATGCCTTGTTACGACAGTCTAGTATGGCATGGTGTTGGTCCAACCAATCCATACCAATTAGGCAATCATATGATCCCAAAGGAAAGATGTTCAAATCTTCCTTGGTACTCAGTCCATTCATGCCCACTGAACATGATTTAACCAACTCAACAACCTTTCTCTTGGCTCAAGTAGCGAGCTGCACCAGCCAAGATTTCACATGCTTACTTCTTGGAAATTGAAACCTTTCCACTACCTTGGGATATATATAACTATGACTAGCCCCTGAATCAATTAAAATAGTAAAGACATGGTTATTGATCATACCTTCAACTTCAATCATGTGTGATTGAAACTCAACTTTCTTGTTGTCCAGGGCTGCATAGATCCTTGGTATTCTACTGCCCATGTCCTCCATTGTTTCTGCTTGTTGAACATTGTGGACAACTCTCACTTTGTCACTTCTATGAGGGAAATATCTATACTTGTGATCCCCTTTACAACCCCAACATTGCATAGGTGGTTGCCTTGGCCTTTTTCCACCTACTTCATCCATCCTGGGCTCTCTAAACACTAGATGTCTTTGAGGACTATTCCTGCAAAAGGGTGGCTTGTTCCCCTTCTGTCGTTGTTCCCTCTTAAACGTATTCTTGTCTTCCCAAGCTCTTTGGAAGGTAGGATTTCCTTTATGCTAATCATATAAGCATTTCACTCTCCTTATGGTTTCTTCCATAGTTTTAGGATCATCATATTGGATCTTGTCACTAAGGAAAGCTGGCAGTCCACTCAAATATCTTTGGATTTTGATAGTCTCATCTTTGATGAAAGGGAAATACTTCAACAACTCTAGGAATCTTATTTCATATTCATCTATAGTCATGCTTCCCAATTTGAGTTCAAAGAAATATTTCATCTTTTTGTCATAGTATCTCTTAGTTAAGTATTTCTTTTCAAAGTGTTTCTTGAATTCCCTCCAGGTAACATTCTTATCTTTGATATGTTGTACTTGCACAAGTTGGTCCCACCACATGGATGTTTTTCCTTTCGGTTGATACATTGTAATTCTTCCTTTTGCATAAGAGAAGTAATTCTACAGTTGGAAATATTTCCTCATGCTAAGAAGCCATGTCTCAACATCTTCCTCCTTTTGGTGCTCTCCATCAAACATAGGAGGTTTAATCTTGTTCATTTCACCCTTCATTTCATCCACTCCAGATCTCTTATGATTTATCGTAGGAGATGGACTTGAACTAATGTGTGCCCTCCTCTTGGAGCGCCCTTGGGAGTGATGATGGTGTCTGCTAACACTGATTTTCTCTTCTCATTAGGGGACCTGTGACTTCCTATTTTACTGGAGTCAATCTCCTTATATAACTTCTTCTCAATTATTTTCAGGCTTTGCATCAACTTTATGTTGAATTCTCCTTGTTGTTCCTTGGATTTCATGAGCTTTTTGTTATCTTCTCGGTGAGTATGGGCATATTTCTGTAACTTTTTAATGATTTTCATCATGTTCCCTTATTTATCTATTTATTCTCCATGCCCATAGAGGTTTGTCCCTTCAACCCCCAAATAGACATCCATTTCTCTAGCTTCAATTTTTGAACTATAAGCATCTAGTGCTTCCCCCATTTCTCTACACTATGCGACAATTCGGTTCGGTTCTAACAATTGTTAATTTTGCAAAATGTGCAGTCAATTGAATTTTGTCAAGGTATCAGACTTTAATAATTTTCCAGAATAAACCAATCTGATTCAACAAAACAATATCATATTCCATTTTCTATAGGTCTTGGTTGGTCAAGAACCCCTCGGCTTCAATCTCTAAGCCCAGTTCTGTTCTGCCACAACTTTCGGGCGCTAGCCCCCTTTTCTTCATCCCTTGGTTCGGATGTGACCACGACTGTGACCCAACGCTTATGATTTGGGAACTTATCTAGAGCTCTAAAACTTCGGGCTCCGGGCTTCAGAGATTTTCCCTTTTTCCGTGCATCCCAACATCACTGAATAACGAATTGTAGAACACGCGAAGAACGACAGATCTACGGTCCACCTTCCTTCATGCACCACTTCTTCCGGAGTGTCAAGTCTTCGGACTTCACGATCCGACGCCATGCGTCCATTGGGGCCCACGATTTCCTTGCTCGAACTAATAAATGTCGAAACATCACATCAAATTTAGTTCTTTTCAAATTGCAAGGACATGGGTTGGTGGTTTTGGAGTAACCCACCTATCATTCCACAATTGTCCCCGTGCTGACACACACCCCTTCTCTAAAACCGTGGTTTGGATTGCGGGACCGCCTTGTAGAATTATCTACCGCGCAACTTCGATCCCCGCAATGCCTCTCGGCCCTCGATATTTATAGATCGTGACCAAAGTTAATGTGGGCCCGATCCAACTAACTTCTTCGTCACTCTTAACTACCTTGTGCTACCACCGGGAGCGCCACTTGACAGGACACACAAAGATGACACGTGGTCCAATCATGTGGGTGACATATGTCACGTTCTAACAACATTTCCATCTTACCAAGGTTCTTAACTCGCTGACACGTGGCACACATACCATGTGTCCACGTCATCCCTAGTGACGTCAGTAGGCCACATCACTCTAAGACTTCATGCTTTGGGAAATTTCACCTTTGCACACCCCGTTTCTCCCGAACAAGCCGATCTTCAGACACGCGGCTCTTGCGAGGAACGGTCTGTATTAACTCCAGACTTCGGGACTTCAGGGGACATGGGTTGGTGGTTTTGGAGTAACCCGTTGATCCTTCCACAATTGCCCCCATGCTGACAAGTACCCCTTCTAAAAAACCGTGGTTTGGATTGCGAGACTGCCTTGTAGAATTATCTGTCGTGCAACTTCGATCCCCGAAATGCCTCTTGACCCTCGATCTTTATAGATCATGACCAAAGTTAATGCGGGCCTGATCCAACTAACTTCTTTGTCATGCTTAACTACCTTGTGCCACCACCGGGAGCGCCACTCGACAAGACACATGAAGTTGACACGTGGTCCAATCATGCGGGTGACATATGTCACGTTCTAACAACATTTCCATCTTACCAAGGTTCTTAACTCACTAACATGTGGCACACATGCCATGTGTCCATGTCATCCCTAGTGATGTCAGCAGGCCACGTCACTCTAAGACTTCATGCTTTGGGATATTTCACCTTCGCACACCCCATTTCTCCCGAACGTCGAACTCCCAAACAAGCTAATCTTCAGACACGCGGCTCTTACGACGAACGGTCCGGATTAACTCTAGACTTCAGGACTTCAGAAGTTTGTACATCAACACACTCCATTTCTCCTGAATGCCATATTCCTGAACAAGCTAACTTGCCGACACGTGTTCCTTGCTTGGATCGACGGACAGGAAATACACGAAGTTCACTCTGTGTTCTCTACATGTGACCGAGAGATGTGACCTCGACTTAACATTTGGGTGCTTATCTCACTTTGCAAGATCTTCAGTCATGCTTTAAGGAACCGTGAATATCATCAACCATGAGTGATTGCAGGAACTTAACTTGCCCATGCTTTAATTCACTTCCCGATCTCCACAATCGCTCCCCACTGTCGATCTCCCTTCAATGAGATATGACGACTCAACTTTAAACCTTGCAGTTCCAAACCCCCGGTTACTGCAGTCTATTTTCTCTGCTATCTTTCTTGAATCGGTATACCTCATGAGCTTCCAAACATGACCAAGGTGTTCTCTTGGCACTCTAGAATGATCTGAATTCAAATTTTGACCCTCTCAACAACAATTTTATCTGAGATTTTGATTCCATAACCACTTATACGGCCTAATTCAAGATCAGTGTCGAAAACTGGGCTCTGAACTTCATTTTTGTCCATTTCGACAACAATTCTTTTCAAAAACTTTTTCTTCAGCTTCCACTAACATGGCCCATCCAGGCTGAGTGTTGAAACCATGGCTCTGATACCATTTTGTAATGTACCCAGCCACCAATAGGCTGGGCGACGCCACTTCTTGGACATCTCTCTTAGCTCTGATACCAATTTATAACGTCCCCAACCACCAACAACAAGGGCAATGTCACTGCGAAATTTCACTGTAATACCTTTTTGTGGCAGCCTCGGCCACCCAGGCCAGGCCATGTAACACCACCAATAGACCACTAAGCTCTGGTAGCAAATTAATTGTTCATCCCAGAGTACATATATATTACATGCATTTCTAATTAAATAAAAGGGCAATCAAATATACTGCTACCATACTAACTCATGCGAAATTGATCGTAATTCATGCATGCAACGAAAGCACTTGATAACATTGTAAGAATCACAAACATGCACAACAAACATCATTAAACACAAAATTGATACATATCTTTGGATTGTGAAGACCATCGATTGCATGCAGACCTTCCATGAACCTCCCATCCTTAGACCACACTTCTCATCACTCTCAGTAGTGGGTCACCCCTGAGCTGGGACTAACCTACACCAGGCAAGGGATTCCTAAGCTTGGCAAGGCTAACATGAAGTCACCCAGTTCAACATGAAGGATTCTCTCAAAAGCCACTTACGTCCATTGCTCAGAGACTCTCATTCCCCACATGCTTGTCCCACCCCAGGAGTATACACCTTCACTGTCACATAGTTCATCGACTGCTCCACCTCCCTTCCGGGGCTTCAGCGACAGGCCAGACATGAACTCTCATAGCTCTGTAGCTACTACTGGATTCCCTCTAGGAGAATTCACTTCCTCAACACACTCTCTCACCTGGAGAGAGTTGCTCACAGGCCTGACAAACTGCCTCTTCAATCTACGAGCCTGACAACCCGCCTTTGAAAATGACAGGTCTGACAACCTGTTTCTTATATCCAGCTCCTAAGACAAACGGGAAAGGGCGAAGGCAATAGAAAAACTTTGGTAAGGCAAAGTACGACTCAACAAAAAATACCAGTGCGTGAGTGAAATTTTCCGGATAAAGGTGGTCGACTGTTTAGAGAATGGCGAGAATGGTGAGAATCAACGATATGCCCCCCCCAAAAAAAACAACAAGAATTACCACTTAAAACTGCATGTGCATGAACTGACACATGTCACTCATGAAGTACGTTCCTTTCCATTTGGAAGTCATTCCCTCTTCCCAAAGGAACTTAGGATATAATCATATCCTTCTATCAACGTTTAGAATAATAATAAATTATTCTTGGACTTAAGCTCTTAATCTTAGTTCCTATTTCCAGCCTCTCATCCCCCTCTTCCTTACCCAGCCTAGTGGAGCTTAGTCCCCCATACACTTTCTTCGTGGTCGGTCTACACACAACGATGTTTTTATATTAATAATATGAATATTTACATGTACAAAACAGGTTCCTAGCCTTTAACACCTAGGCTCACCAGCCTAATAAACACTTAAGCCTATCAACTTATAATTGCTTGGCTCACCAGTCTACAAAACATGTTACAATTCATAAATACAACTTGGGCTTGTCCTTGGGGATATTACAGGACCCTAAATAAACCCACTAGAAAAAATTCAAATGAATTGTCCATTACCTCAAGGGTACCACTCATTTTGGCATCAAGTATTGTCGAAATTCAGATTCGTTGGTCGGCTTCACCAATTTTGATTAGGCTAGAAATAGTGATGATCAGAAGACCACTTTTGTCTATGTGTTTCTCTATAGAATTGGACCATTGGTATGGTTTTGCAAGAAACAAATTGTCTCTTTATCGAATACGAATGAAGAATATAGTGGCGTCATTCAAGAAGGTACTGAAGCAGTATGGATTCTCCAATTTTTGGGAGAACTTGGAATTCTTGTTCAGACCTCAACTGAAATATACTGTGAGAACTAGAGTGCAATATAGGTTGTTGACAATCATGTTGCCCACGGTAAGATGAAGCATGTTCAGCTTCATGCTCACTATTTGAGATAGTTGGTTCATGAGAATGTTGTCTCTCTTGAATATTGCAGGACAGATCATAAAGTTGTTGATATCTTCACCAAACCTTTGGTTGAAGCCATATTTATCAATATATGCATGATGCTTGGGCTTCAAGAAGTTGTAATTATGGGGGGGTGTCATGATGATGTAATTTCACTTCCTGAATCTACAAAGATGTGTACTGATGGGGGGTGTTGGAACATCCAACATTGATGGTTCATCACACATCTCATGGGTTCAGTCGGTCAAGAGGTCGACCCACATCTGGATATAGTCGGTCAAGAGGTCGACCCACATCTAGATAGAGTTGGTCGGGAAATCGACTAGAACACTACACCAGTTAGTCAAGTAGTCAACGTGCCTATCAACCAACAGTCAAAGATAGTCGGGCGGTGGATCGACCAACCCAAAAATCAACTATGAATTGGACACGTAGGAGGTTGGGTCAAGTATCCTTGTCGAGTTGACTTGACAACGTGGATTTGATGGTGTTAACTCTAACCACTGACAATTACATGTGAACAAGATCTTACGGATTCTATGGAAGTTGGTTAGATCTTGAGGCTATAAAAATCAGACCCCTTGGGTCATCATCATCATGGAGATTGTGAAACGTCCATTCTGATGTTCTGATCACAGTGCACTCTGCTTAAGTGTTGTAACGGTGTCTTTAGACACCACCCTTTATCTTCGAAATTTTTGTTCATCTTCGATTATCTACAGTACTATGTTTTGTGTTTCATGTCGTGTTCCATCCTATTTTGCAACAGATTTTTCACTATTCAAGGTTCTTTTTGAGTGGATGATTTGGATGGGAGAATGAGGGTTTCTAGGTTTTTACAATGGCAAGGAAGCCAATATCACCACACAACGTATATGACCCCTCAACATAGCCTCATGGGAGTGTGTATGCTTTCCTTTTTCCATTGCACAAGGAGAGGATTATGATTACCCCAATTTTATTAAGCTCGATCAACCAATTACTAGGTCTCCTGTTTGGAAAGATGGGTCTCAACCCTCAAATGCAAATAATCTTCTTGTTGTTGCACCCGACCTTAATATTAATATATGAAAAAACTTAATATAATGATAGAGTACAAGGAAGAAATGACTCATTTCTATCTAAAGGATAGTAAGAATGCCCCTAGGTCAAATTGAGCCTTGTGATCACAATCTTTCGCATCTCTCCTATTGAGAGTGCCTTTGAGTCTAAATGATAAGAAAACATGAATCAGTTATTGGGTAGGTCGCTTGCCTAAAGATTACTGTAAAGACAAGACTGATTGATAGATATATAGATAGATAGATAGATACTTTTTCTTAAAGTGTCCACAAGATCATAGATCTAAGGGATGAAGAATTACGACTTGAGGAGGCTTTCCTTTTTAGGTCCGCAAATAGAAATCAATATACATAAACCCCTTCCTTAACAAATGCATGACCATGTATTATATTGAAGAGAGGAGTGAAAGTAGTATAACACCAAGCCCTTGAACCCATGTTATCTATAATTGTATATTCCTACGTTGAGATGTCAATGCACTTTTTGCATGTTTTTGGGTTATTTTCTGATTTGTGAGTTTATAATAGTTTTTTCCTATCTAAGTATGGGGGGGAGAAATAAAAAGAGGTATTAAAAATTCCACCGATGGTATCTAGTAAAAATAGTTAAAAAGAAAAAGAAAAATAGATAGATGTATTGGGAGGGGGTTTCAACAAAAGGATTTTGGGAGGCATTTTTCATTATCTAGTGAAATTAAGGGTTTTCTTTAATATCTAATGAGTGGATGTGCTATGTAATAGGTTCACTAAGTGAAACCCTTGTGAATTAGGAACGTAATTCTTAAGCCTAGAATGATCACAAGGTTGATTAAAAACCATAACAATCTTAGTTCTTACCATTTTATGGAAAGCAAGTTATTGCTATCAAAATAAGAATAAATGAAGCTACTATTTCTATGTTGTATGCTTATATAGATCATATTTTGAACATTAGCTATTTTATTTGTAAGTGATTGATTATCCATCACTATATCAATGAGTCATCACTAAGTTGAGAGGTGTTAGTTGCATGCATTAACGACTCACCACTATGTTAGTGCACGGGTGCTAGTGTAGAGAGATATTTATGTCATAAAAACAATTCAAGACTCACAGATTTTATGTGTATTTGACTTAGTAATGTGCATTTTCCTAGGAATGCATGTGAAAGAGGTATTGTAGTGTACTACTAATGACTAATGAGAGAAGTGTATTAAAACAGATCCCTCCCTTTATTTGTAATCAATTCATCCTCATATTAATAAAAAACATACCGTTTTTCTAAGTATTATTTTCATAGAAATGTCTTCCTCCCTATTTTAGGAATTGGAGGTACATTCGAATCCTAGATTTGCAAGACCTCCTTGTTAGATATAATGGTTATAATTAGGATGTAGGCATATATTAGAAGTATACTAAAACCTTAGCTAGTCTCTTTATAATAAAGCGATAATCATGAACTAATTAATACTTAAAAAATTAGGTTTATGGAAGTTACATAATTATTCTACTTTCTTATTATGTAAAGAGACATTACATCACTGAATAATGTGTCAACCCATTCTTGTTCACTCTTAGGAAGTTGGTAAAGGGCCTAAGGATTGCTACACATTAGAGATGGCCAAATAGAAGTTGGACATAGGGGAAGCCAATCCAAGTTGAAAATGATGAGTTTCAAGCCAAATTGAAGATATTCTTTTAATGATGATTATAATATATAGGAATTAAAAAATGTGGTAGGGGAGAAGAAGAATAATTGCGAGGATAGAGTAGTGGGCCATCTTGATTATCATTGTTGTGCTAAGTTGACACTCTGAGAGTGGGTTCCTATTAATGAAGATGTTACTTGGAGAAGAGTCCTTGATTCACCACCAACAATATTGAGAGGAAGTGCGATTACCTACTCCCATGTATTGTGGTGCCCGCCTCGAGTTTACAAGAGATTACCTAGCCCGTGACGAGAAAATTCTATTCATCCCAGTCAACAAGAAAATGTGGGGATTAAGGATTACGAACCCCTTACACAACCTTTGGGTGAAGGTTATACGCTCGGCAATGTTTGCATTTATTTCAAAGTGTTTTAAATTGCATTAGACCATTGCACTATAATATTTCCAATTATGTATTATTGGAATGATGTAGTTTATGTGATTGATGTATGATTGGAATGATGTAGTTTATGTGTTTGGAGTCAAGTTATGAGAATTAAGTTAAATTGCAATATGTGAATAATATACATGCATTGTAATTATTTTTAATGTGGAGTTTAATTACTATATTTATAATAAAGTAATGTAATTATGAATTGATTAGATTTTTAAGAGTTATATAATTATTACTTTTTCTCTTCTGGATTGGATAGAGACATTACATTATAAATAATGTATCAATTCATTCTTTCTTATTTTTATGTGTAGGTGCAAATAGTGACACCCTCATCCAAGTTGTTTTCTTTCCTGGTTTTTTCTTTATTTTCGTTGTTGTTTGTTGTTGGTGTAGTTTTATTCTAGGTATTGAAACAATTTAAGTTCGTATTAAAGTAAGTCAAGTTTGTTTTCATTGTGTTTCATGAAAAAGGGTTAAAAAAAATACATAAAAATTAGATCATAGCACTCATACCAATTTCAAAAACAAATTAGATCATAGTAATCAAACCAATTTCAAAAACATTTTTAGGAAAATCTCTAGAAACAAATTGCACATCTGGAATTTTACTAAAAAATACATCGTTTAAATAAAACACAAATTGGAGGTCATATGACCAAGATATTGAAGAGTGGATTGAAGATTGGAAATCCACTATTTTTATGGTGTTTTTGCTACATTCAGACCTATATTTGTGGGCTTGTTCAACAATTTTTAAAATAAATTCTCAAATTTGTTTTACCCATTGAAAAATACATCTTCTTAGTTCCAAAACTATATATTATATATTTGATTTGGACTTGGAATAAATAAGTTATGATTGTTTCAATTTGGAAAAGTATGGCTAAATAGTTGAAAGTGTTGCAACAAAAGTTAGTGAGCAAGAGAAGAAGATAAGAGCCTCGATAATATGGATCATCATAGAAGGAGAATTTACGAGAAGAGATGAGTACTTAAAGGAGAAGCATCTTGTATGACAATTACAAAAATAATCTTCCCACATTGCTCGTCAATTATGGCAATAACATTTTCAACAATCATTGTTACAAAAAGACTAAAAACTAACATGTGAGAAAGATGAAGAAGATGTAGTTCGAAAGATTGAACCTCCACTTATATATGATCAATCTATTTGTGAAGAGGGTTTAAAATAGGTTAGATATATCTCTCAGATCCCTTTCCTAGAATTCTTCTTTTGCCTAATGAATCTCTTAGTGGGCATAATGATTAATTACTTTAAGAAGGAGATTTAGAAGAGGATGTAACTATTGAAGTTGAAGAAGAATCAATTGTCCAAGATGAGCCTCCCATCATAGAACTTGTCAATGCCATAATAGCTGCAATACCTTCTTCTTTAGTAGAAGAGCACTAAGAACATCAACATGGGATATTGGCGTAAATGTGTACCATGATCCCATTTAGTAGTTTATCAATTATTACTAATGCATATATCTATCACATTTTGAGAACATGAGGCTTGAGAAGGAAGTGTGTGAAGTGGTACCAAGTTAATGATGTGTAGTATATGCCTTTATTTTACTCGTGTGACTACAAGAATATGAATTTGGGCACCAATTTCACTTTTATCTTCTTATTTCTCATGCTTTGAGCTCAAAGCCTTTTTGGAAGGAAGGGAATGTTGTGTCCCTAACACAACCAATGATAAGAAGACTTATGAAATGCATGTCCTTATAATATTTGTTAGTTGTTTGGTTCTATAAAATATTAATGACACAATATATTAGTAAAGTCTATTTTTGTACAATCAAGGGTACTTTTCTTCTTCTTATTATTATTGTTATATTTGTTTTCCAAAGCAAGAAAAATCCTACATTATTTAAGGCTATGGGCCTAGCCTCTGTTGATACAATCTCAAGATCCTGACATGTAGTTGCATCAACATGTGCAAACAAAACTTGGCTACCTGTAATAACTCGTTGGTGGTTTATAAAAGGGAAAACTTCCACTCCTACCATATGTCTCTAGGTCTTGGGCCCTTAACCTATTTCATTACATTAGAGGAAGATGAGCTCTTAGCCAATTAGAAGTAGTTTAAGGTCATTACTCTAAGACCAAATGGAAGTTTCAACATATCACTAGTATGTACTAGATACCTAGTGTGCCATCATAGTTATTGTTGAAGATCTTAAAGAGGGGTGATGTGGTATCCAAAAGCATCTAGCTTTTATCCCCATGCATGAAGCCTAGATACTAGAACTTGATTGTAGTTTAACCTCATGCCTAAGAAGAATCATGAATACTTTTACTATGTAAGCAATGAACAAAAAACAAAAAATTAATTCAAATCCATATATTAATAAAAAATTGTAGAAAAAATAATTGAATTAAATAGATTAAATAAACTCCATCTTAAATTATATATATATTCGATGAAGAATTATCACTAGATTATGTTCAGTGCTTCGAAATGTTTGGATGGTGAGTGGGTTAACCACCAACCATAGGTGTGACTAATGACTCAATAAGAATGGATTTCACCTCCTTACATGTGCTTTAGTGATAAGTCATTGACCAATCAAACTAATCTATTGATCTTATACACACATTTTAATTGATATTTAGTGATTTTGTAATTTTTTTACTTTACATATCTTATCTTATCCATACATACTATGTACATATTTTATCCATACTATGTTGTAAAATGTATCTCACTTCTCTTAAAACTAAATTATAAATTGCAACTTGAAAATGATGATCGTGGATTAAAAAAACAATTAAATAAATAGAAACAAATGAACTTATAAAAGCAATCTTTATTTTATGCTTTCACACCTCGTTTCTTATATTTTTTCCATTTCCATTGTACGAAGTCCTCCCCTTCCACGTTGTCGGTCGCTTGCTGCAAGATACCATCAAATGGACCCCTTAACCCACACACCATGTTTATAAGGATATCATAATAGTTTTAAGTCAATGAGATCTCTAAAACCCATTCTCAAGATCTCTAAGATTGGAGTTAGAGGGATCCTTACCCTTGGATTGGCTCACGAAAAGATGACTTATAATTTAGGATGAGTTCATATAAATATTGTTAAGTGGTCCTCCTATGGTGCCACCCCTCTCCTATTGTCCTATGTGAAAGCCATTAATAAGTGGGGAACAACATTATCAATATCGTTGACAGATGATTGTAAGTAATAACTTACTTATTTGGGTGATATATCCATTTAAGGTGCAATATATTTACATGGAGTTTTTATTTATCATGTTTGTGGGTGGTGACATATTCATTCAAGGTGAAATATATATTTAGGTGTAGTATTTATTGTATCATGTGTGAAGAGGGTAAAAGATTTTGCTTTTTATTTCCAATTTTGTCATGGAAAACGTTTTTATTGGAAAACGTTTTTATTTGAAAAGGGTAAATTATTATCTAGATTTGGGTTTCCATGTCATGTAAAACTTTTTTTTTGTTTGAAGATGACAAATCCTTGTCCAGATTTAGCTTTCCCTTTCCAATTTTGTTATGCAAAATGTTTTTGTTTGAAGAGGGCAAATCCTTACCCAAATTTAGATTTCCATTCCCAACTATGTCATGCAAAATGTTTTTGTTTGAAGAGGGGAAATCCTAGCTCAGATATAGCTTTATGTTTCCAATTCTATTAGGTAAAACGTTTTTCAAGAGGGAAAATTGTTGCCCAAATTTGGTATTCTATCCCCATTTTTTTTAATGCTAGAGTAAAATGCTTTGAATGTGTAAATTGGTGCCCAACATGGACAATGTAATTGCATTGTATTTATGTGAGAGTTAACTTGTTTGAATGGGTAAACTATTGGCCAACCTAAGCAGTTCATTTGCATTATAATTTCGATGAGTAAAACCATGTGTAAGGAGTAAGCATTGCCATAATTGGACCTTCTCTTTGTTGAATTTCATAATGAAGATATTGACTTACTTGGGAAAGCAAATTACATCCTCTTGTATAGAATTATCGATTTAACTCTGTTGAATGGAGTAGAATTGTTTGAGGCAAACCACTCCCATGCTTGGTTTGATCTTTATATGTTTATGTTGGTAAGTGAAATCACCAAAGGATGTTATAAAATTGAGTTTTCTACGATTGAAATTGATTTATTAATTCAAGTGTGAAATGTTGAATTGATAATGAACATTCCACCTTAAGGGGATAAGTTTTGTGGAATGCTAATGACATTCATGTCTGATTAAGGTATTTTTTCCCTGTGATCTTGGGTCTGGATCACAACAGAGCAAGACTAAGTGGAAGAAACGACAATATCCCCTTAAAGACAAGCACACAAAAGATAAAGAAAATAACTACTTAAACTAGGAGGAAGTAGGGATAGAGAAGAGAGAAGAAAGTGCACCTTGTTCCCCCGTCTGATGTTGATCCTTGATCCAACTCATTGAAGAGCTCCTGATCTTCTACTGGAAATATCCTGTAAGATAGATACAAAACAAGGGCTGCAACGAAATTAGTTATGCAATCAAAAGCATGTGCATATTATATGTCATATTCAAAGTAAGTATAGGGATGAACGTACATTGAAGACAAAATATGAGGGAAAACAAACTCTTTTATTATCAACAAGTGGAAAAGGTAAGTTACAACCTCGTCCAACCTTTAGGCACTGTCTTGAAGCCAACTGTCTGGGTTCCTCTAGGAATCCTCAAGCATCAACTCAAACAATGTAATCTTCCTTCAATGACTCATATAGAGATAAGGAGACACTCTATAGTCATATAATATGAGAAATAAGTTTCCAAACTACAGGGATGTTGCTCAGAGAATTATAGGGAAGGGAGGCTTGTTAGATAATGGCAGCATAACTTTGCACAAAAGGAGTTGAAATCCCCTTAGCCCTCAATGGTTGTTTTATATCTTCCCAAAGAGGTCTGGGGAGTTGGATTCTGTTGAGTATGGAAAAGGGTTGTTAGGAAATGAGTCCAACCGAAAAAATCGCCTAAAAACATGAAATTATTTTATTTTTCACAAATTTTGAGGGGGTCTGCAGGTTGCAGTGTGGGAAGATGCGGGTGTTTGTGATTTACAATAGGGAAAATCATGGATATTCTCTTAGGGAATGTTTTTTAAGTTATTTTTGAGAGTTCATTTTAGGGAAAAGTCTAGCAAGCATTAGGAAAGGGTTAAGCCATGGCACAAAAGCATAGGTGTGTCCTTTTGTGCTATAACAGATGCCCCCTAATGTGTAAGGTTAGAAGGGAAAAATGATGGCCAAAATACATTATGAACTCTGAGAGGTGAGTATGCATCGAAGTATCCATGGAGGTTCTCGAACAACTGATCCAAAAACAATAATTGTCAGCAAGGATCAAGCAAGAGTTTTGTTTCCCTAGTCGGGCATACCCATGCTCATGAGTGATGTAAGCATGGTTGCAAAAGAAACTACACTGCAGATCCATGGAATATGTAAAATATAGTTATAGTCCATGGCCATGAATAGTACACAGTGGATCCATGTGATATAAATGAAGTAGCAAGCATGGCCACGAAGAATACACAATATATCCATGTCAAAGTAGATCATATCCATGAATAGATACATAGTAGAACTATGTCTCAAAATCAATACTAGAGGATAATTGAGACCAAAGCAATGAACAAGTTGATCCTCTATGAGTACCAGTCTATGAGGTGGCACCATATGAGTCGGAAAGGAGCACAAAATATGTGATGCTCGTACTTCACCCAAAATATTCACTATGATCTGTCATGGTACAAGTCTACACTATGTGAATAAATGAGTTGAAGTCGAACACGATGAGACATCGTTTGATTACTGATCATTGAGGTATATCGTTAACAAACACGATACAACCCACCAATAATGATAATGAGAATCAAGGTACCATGGTACTATCTAACAAGTGTGATTGATCTAGCATCAAACACCTAGTAGAAACCATCGAACATGGGACATTAAGGTATTCCCACTATCAATAGCGAGGGAAATTGCCATTGATGACTGCGAGCCCCTAGGTACCAAAACATAACTCTATATCCCACTCCTAGAGTAAGATGTGTCGAAGTCGATGGGAGGGAACTCGCTGGAAGGAAGGCATTAAGGAATCCTCCATCATCCAACACAAGGGGTGGTGGAAAGCCAAATATTTGGAAGAGATCGTACAAAGAGATCGATACTCGTTATGATGAGATTGACTTGGGAAGGTCGACTTGTGTTATAGTAAATTTTTCCTCACCCCATGCAAATTTCTTGGATGGCCTTTCCATTTCCCTATGCAGACTTGAAGTCCCCCTTTTTACCTTCCAGATCCAAAAATCACATTTTCCCACATACATGCACCCTACCAGTTAGACAACATGTGTATACACAAGTTTCTCCACTACAGCTTGCGTACATCGAGTTTGGTGCTCAAAATTAAAAATTATGTCTTGTTTCCATGTCACGTCATGAGATCCATGATCCTTGACCTTCCATATACTGGAAACACTCTGGATCGGCCCTTCAACTCCAGTTGAAGGCTATAAATTGATCCATATCCAAGTCATGGAAGAGGAGAGAATTCAAATTTTTAGAGAAAATATACTTTGGAGAAATTTCACTTCCTATTGGGTCTGCATCCCTTGATCCTTGAAAGTCTGAACTCATTTTTCATCCCCCAAGCTCTTCCTTCTTTGATGGAGAACCTCATTGTCTCCTTTATATGAGCTTGCCTTTAGTGGAGGATTGAAGTGGTGGAGGCCCAGTTGGAGGGACTTAGTTTCTCAGTTTCGAGATGTGTCGACACAGATGTGCAAGGTCACAGGCTAACTGTATAATGGTTGACACATGTTTAAAACTTTCCCTTGATCATAAGAATGACACATTATTTGACTCGGGAAACATGAATATAAGTTGGGATACATTTTTGATGCATGAGGCATCAACAAATGCTCCATATAGTTGGATGAATAACCAATCGGGGGAGAAAAAACTCAAAGCAATAAAAATTCTCCTAAAGCCATACTAAACCCAAAATGATGAGATATTGACTCAAGATTGTGCTTTGTTCAAGGGTGACAAGACTACTTCCAACAAAATACATAGATGTTTTCCCATTCTTTTTGGTTTTTTTTTTATTTTTTTGTCTTTTTCATGTTATAGAAACTTGAAAAATAATAAAAGAGTGCTATAGTACAGTGGAGGAAACTAGTTCCAAAGCACAAGGAACATACCTATGTTCAATGCAATGAAAAATGTGCAAGATAAGGACACTCAGGGAATGTCTCCCCCTGGGACAAAGGTATCCAGTTGCAAAGGCATAAATTGCAAGGATGGGAACTAATAGGAATGTATAGGCGATTGGTTCAACGAGAGCATGTTGAGGACTAAATTAGGCCTAAAAATGCGAGCAATCAATATGTAGATGCAGTTACGAGTAAACCTCCCATGATGGTATTTTTCGTAAGTTTAGTCTCCAGGGCCCGAAAAAGAATAAAATAATACCAAGGAGAACTCTTATGGTCACTAGGGACAAAATATTCCTTTTTCGTACATAGTCCAGCCAGTCCAGAAGAGGGTTAAACTTATACCAAAAGGACGTCTCTTCAAAACCTTTTTAACAAGTGTGACAGAGACAATATCACTCAACTATGTTTTCATATTTAAGGAGTCTGAAAAGAGTTTAACTATGGACTCCCTCATCCTTTTTTGTAAAGTTAGTCCACTAAGCACGAAAAAGTATAAAACATAGCTTAGGAGAACTCTTCTATCACATAGACTAGAGTATACATTTTTCGTAAGTAGTCTTGTCCAGTCTGAAAAAGGGGTAAACATGTGTTGGAGAGATGTTCCTTTGGGACTGTTTAACAAGTTTAAAAGGAAAAAGGTCACTCGACAATATTTTCAATTTTAAGGAGTCTAAAAAGAGCTTAACTATGGACTCCATAATGTCATTGTGAGAAACATATACGAGAGGGAGTCTCGCGGGTAATAGCTAGATTAAGAGTGAGTAAGAAGAATGAAGTTTGAACGCAAGCTCATGGTGGGACTAAACAAGATTCTCGAGCCTAATAGAAAACTTGCATCATGAGTGCCAGAATACAAAGGGATTCTAAATTAGATCACCCATGGAAGGTAGGCTCTACCACACTAATTACAACACTTCTAAATAATCAGTGGGGTTGATCCTAAGGCTGAATGAAATAGGAAACAAATAACGCAAAAATGCATGAAGGTGGAATTCTAACCTATATGCCAGTTTCGAGATCATTACCTGTCAAAACGGATCGACATGGAAGAAAAAGGCACCAAATAAAAATGTTTCCAAAGTCATGTATATAAGACCAAAACACTTACCCAAAAGTTAATAAGTCCAATATAGAAACCTTCGATAAAAACATGTTCTATGGAATACATAACTCGAAAATAAGAAACCCTAAAAATACAATATGTACAGAGGACCACACAACCTTGCAACATATGCATAGTAGTTCTCTAGGTAGAGCCTATTTCTAGGCTCAAGCCAAGGGTTTCGTTGGTAACCAACCAGTAAAGCTTTCAGTTCAAGAGGAGGTCAAAGATCCATCATCATAGCTTTAAGGATGGCCTCATCTAAAGGAAACTCAAAATCTATGAAACTAGGGCCTGACAATTCATAAATACCAGGGCTCGAGGTCTTACATACAAGAAGATTAGACTCAAGAGAAAATGCCAGATTACTCGAGCCAATAGGGGTAAGCAAGGGCTCCCATGCTCCCATCGGATAAAACACCTGATCAACTATTGAGACCTTGTCTTGAGAAGGTGAACATAACTGTAAAGGATCCTTCTCATGATAAATTGAACACCGAGGATACAACACCACATAATTCACATGTGGTAGGGAAGAGTCTAATCGAACACTAGGAATGCACAAAGGGGAAACCTGAGGTAAATCTAAACCAGAATGGTGATTAACAAATGGAAGTTGATCAATAGTGACAATGCTTCTGTTGTGAGGGAAATGCATCACACAAAAAAGTGTAGACACCATAGCATTCATCGCATACACATAATCACACCCAAGAAGAAAATTAAAGTCTAAAGGGCCTGACACCACTAACAGATTGACTAATACAATATTCCCACCTAACGTGATAGGAAACTGAGGAAGAACCCTCATACATTCGCTAGGTCTTCTTTCAAAATCCAACAAATCACTGGTAGCTGACACAAGCTTGGGAGAACCCAAAGCTTGTCAAGTCGAGGATGATAAAAGACTGACAGAGGATCCTTCATCTACAATAGTTTGGTGAATGCCTAATTTATTAATTCCAACCATTATCTGGAAGGGTGCAGAAGAAGGAAGGCGAGGCTCTACAAGATCATTCCAATCAAAGGAAACCATCCTAGGAATTGGAGGGAGGGTACTCGAAGAGATTGGAATGCCCCCTTGTTTAGAAGGTACTGAACTGGAAATGTTAAGGACATGATCAAAAGACACATCACTCCCTAAAAGAGGAGTGGGATCAACCGAAGATTGAATCGGCAAGACCACTTCCTTAGATTTTTCACTCTCCAAGAGAAGAGTGGGATTGGTTGAATATTGCATCGGTGCAACCACTTCCTCAACCATTGGTTGAATAAGATCCAAGATAACATGGTAAAGAGATGCATCACCCCCCAAAACAAGAGTGGTGTTGGCCAAAGATTGCATCGACACGACCGCTTTGTCAACTAAAGATTGATTAGATTGTTGGGAAACCAAAGATGACTTAGAACTAGAAAGGTCGTCAGACAAGGACCACGCTTGTCGTACCATGGAAATAGTAAGGAAAAAAAGAGTAAGGTGGTCTCCTTTGCAAATTTTACAAGGGAACTTGGGATTACATCATATACGTCTAGGCTTCTCAACCATATTAGTGCCCCCCACATTACTTGCAGTGGTTGGTGGGTTTCCCCCAACATGATTAGGAGAGGCTAGTTGCATATCTCTAGCGTGACTAGTAGAGGTTGGTGAAAAGGCTCCAACATGACTCGCAGAGGTGGGTGACTCGATGCTAATATGACTAGTAGTGACTAGAATGTTTCTCCCAGCATGAATTGCAGTGGTCGGTGACATGAATCCAACATGACTCACAGAGGTTGTTGACCTATCTCTAACATGAATCATAAAGGTTAGTGGTTGATCTCCAACATGACTTGCATAGGTTGGTGATCTTTGTTCAATCTGACTAGCAATGACTAGACTCGTGCCCCCAACATGACTTGCAACAACTGGTTGCTCGTCTTCAACATGACTCGCATAGGTTGTTGATGAATCTCAACGTGACTAGAAAAGGTTGGTGATTGACTGCCAATATGACTTGCAATGACTGGGATTATGCTTCCCACATGACTAGCAGAGATTGGTTTCTTTTCCCCGGCATGACTTGTAGAGGCTGGTGACAGGTCTTCAACATGACTAACAAAGGTTGGTGACTTTTTTTCCTTACTCTTCCTCTTCCTATTCCTTTTATACTTCTGGTTACTAGTAGTAAGACTTTCAACAGAAGAGGGAGGAGGAGGAGAAGTAAACTTTGCGGATGCAGGAGGTGAAGGATCAAAATCCATATGATGCCCCTGACATAAGGTGCTTATCTGAGAAGCATTAAGAGCATTCAAGATTTTTGGAGTGGTCCAAAACCAAACCGGTAGTCCTACATTCAACCCATGAATGTTTAAAGTGGCCATCAAGGGGGAACCAATGTTTCCAAAGAAAGGAAAAGAATAAGAATCCCCTTGGGTAGGGGTCCCTTGGTTGGTATCCTCAAGAAATTTGGCCATATTGTTCCTATGCACAGGTTTGTCCCTCGTGGGATTGTTCATGTCCATAAAAGTCTCACGCAATGATTCTGGTGAACCAGTGGTACAAAAAAACATGTATTCTAGGAGGTGGCTCCACGTTTTCAAAAGAAATACCACGGTTCCTTCTCGATCAGCAGAGAGGTTGGTCAACCACCCTAAATAAATGATCCAAAAGTGGTGACGCTGACACAACCTAAGGCCAACTATACAAAGAAGCACTCCAATAAAAATCCCTAAGAGACATATCGCAAGCAAACAAATTTTCCAAATCTTCATCCCAGGTGGATGAGGTCCTAATTCTAAAGAAATGAAAAAGTGGAAAGGGACCTTTCAGACAAAGGCATAGGTTGATTAAGTCACGTGGAACAACGAACAAATGAGTGAGAAGCAGTTATCTCGACCTCCACTAACCAGCCTTATCTGGTGCAAGTACCCATGCTTCGCGGGGCACCCTCCAATAGTACTGAAAAGTGTGATATGAAACTTTTCCCCATGTACCACGACAAACCCACGTAGTCACCTCTTATATCCCTAGGAAAATCCACTGAGGTTACCAAATCACAGTCAGTTTCCGGGGGGTACATTCGACAGTTAGGATCAAACATATGGGTAGGGTAACAAATCCCGAAGCTTCGAAAGCGCCACCTCTAATGGAGATAAAGGCACCAACGAAACCCCCAATATATGATCTCTCCAATATGCTTAGTCAATATTTGGAGGGGAAATATCCTTGGCTCTCCTTCACACAACCTCGTATTTATCTCTTGTGTTAGAGAAGGGTCCCAGCTATACTTATACAAAAAATGGATTCGATACTCTCTCTAGATCATACTCCTACGTTTGTTTTGAAGCCTTGGAGAGTTATCTCTCCAATCCTAATCCAAGGCCCTAACCCTAAAATTGTTTGTGAACCCTAGAAAAAAAGTCTAGTACATTTTAAGTTTAGTGTTCATTTTAGTGGTTGCTTTTAATCAAGGGGTATGGAGGTTCAACTGATGTTGTTTGAGACTCTTACAAAAAAAAACTGTTAAGAACACTGGCAAAGAAAAGTTTACACTAATTCTTCAAATGAAAAAGAATTTCACAAAGAAAATGTATGAACAATCCTTCAAACCTTAAAATATATATATTTTTATTTTCTAATGAAAAATGCAAAAGAGGCAAACCAAAGGATTTCCTTTCTTACTTTTCTTTTGAAATGCAATGAGAAGAAAACAAAAACCTATGCTAATATCTTTTTATTTTTCGAATAATAGTGCAAAAAAATGCAAAGAAAGAAAGAGACCTAACTAGCATAAAAACTAAGTTTTTTTTTATTTTCTTTCTATCAAAGCATAACTAACAAAAGATGCTAAAAGAAACTGCATAATACACGATTTATGCCCCCCCCACTAGCCACGAGGGGGAATTCTTTTTTAAAATGCAAACCATTTTACTTAAAAATGCAAGCTAAAAATAAGCCAAGAATGTTGGGAAACCAAGAGTAAGGTATTTTATTTTAATGTATGATAAACATTAATATTTCAGCAGAGCAAAGCCTAAAAGGGACTCGGGGAAACCCAGGTAACTCACCAAACCAAGCACTAAACCTAGAAATAAAAAGAGAATTTTTTCAATAACTCCAATTTAACAAAGGCTTGTGACTGTGTGCAGTGCAACTCACGGATATCCATGGGATGTATAAGAGAAACTCATGTATGTACGTGGGTTGTAGAACAACAACTCGTGAATGGCTAGGCAAGCTCAGAAAATAAAAATCCAGTCCAAGAAAGAGGGCTTCAGGACTTAGCAACATGTCCAACGAGGCTAAAAGACTCAAAAACTAACAAAAAAAGACAAAGCAAGAAAGCAAGACACATCAACCAAACTGACCCAACTAGGAGAGTCCCTAGTGGAATCGCCAATTCTGATTAAGGGATTTTCCCCCTATGATCTTGGGTTTGGATCACAATAGAGAAAGAATAAGTGGAAGAGACAACAATCTCCCCTCAAAGACAAGCACACAAAAGCTAAAGAAAATAACTACTTAAGATAGGAGGAAGTAAGGATAGAGAAGAGAGAAGAAAGTGCACCTTGTTCTCCCGTCTGATGTCGATCCCCACTCGAACTCGTTGAAGAGCTCATGATCTTCTACTTGAACTAGCCTATAAGATAGATACAAAACAAGGGATGCAACGTAAGTAGTTATGAAATCAAAAGCATGTGCATATTATATGTCATATTCACAGTAAGTATAGAGATGAACATACATTGAAGACAAAATATGAGGGATAACAAACTCTTTTATTATCAACAAGTGGAAAAGGTAAGTTACAATCTAGTCCATCCTTTAGGCACCGTCTTGAAGCCAAATGTCTGGGTTACTCTAGGAATCCTCAAGCATCAACTCAACCAATGTAAACTTTCTTCAATGACTCCGATAAAGATAAGGAGACACTCTATAGTCATATAATATGAGAAACAAGTTCTGGAAAAGGAGTTTCTAGACTACAGGGGATGTTTCTCAAAGGATTATAGGGAAGGGAGGCTTACTAGATGTTCACAGCATAACTTTGCATAAAAGGACTTGACCTCTCCTTAGCCCTATATGATTGTTTTATATCTTCCCAAAGAGGTTTGGGGAGTTGGATTCCATTGAGTATGGGAAAGGGTTGTTGGGAAACGAGTCCAACCAAAAAACCCGCCCAAAAAAACAGAATTATTTTATTTTTCACAATTTTTAAGGGCATTTGTGAGTTGCAGTGTGGGAAGACACGAATGTCTATGAGTTACACTAGGGAAACTCGCGGATATGCTCTTAGGGAATGTTTTTTAAGAGGTCTTTTTAGTGAAAAGTCTAGCAAGCATTAGGAAAGGGTTAGGCCATGGCACAAAAGCATAGGTGTGGTGTTTTGTGCTATAACAATGTCCTTGGAAATTTTACCATAGTGACTGCTTGTAGGTTTGTAAATTTCATGATGGGTATGCAATATAATTCTAACACAAATGTCTTGTTAGTTTAAAAAAAAAAAATTCCCTTGCTATGTTGTATGTTAGGAATGATAAGGATGACAAGTTTAACCTCACTTAATGCTTTTAACATTGTCATATTCAAAATACTCAACAACGTATTGTAGATTTTGCAAGTTTTTCATTTATGTGGATTGAGGTTTTGTCATTAATGTTGAGAAAATTCTTATTACTAAGTGGAAACTATGATTGAATTATATAGTTTAAATAACAATAATTGCTATTATGAAATGCTCATAATAATAGTTTGTGTGACTTGAAAGATGATGTCGTTGCAATGTGTCAAGATATGTATCTTGAACTTACATGATTACATGTTGTAAAGAGAAAGAAAAGCCTTAAATTCTTGATGATATGATCGATGCCTTAAGCTTGAAGGTTGTAAGCCTTGCATTCCTTATTTCTTTTTATTGTTCAATTTGGCTGATCTTGGTAGTGTAAAATTATAGTTTTTAAGGTCATGGGATTTCTCTTGATGGATTGAGAAAACACTTTTGTGCCTCGCATGAGTATGCAAGTTGAGGAATTCTCTCACAAAGAAAGTGGTTTGATAGAAATGGAGTTGTATGAAGTCCTTCCTCTATGGTGTTGGTTTATGGAAATAGACTTGCGAGTAGCCTCTTAATATCGATTTTGGCTTATGATTGATAGCAATGTGTGGATTTCTTTACTAATGCATTATGTACAAGGTCAAGATTGGAGATGAGCTCTTGGACCATGATTGATAACTCAATTTGGTTTATTAGTGATGATTTAGTGGCTTGCAAATGATGACAAATAGATTGTGCTTAAATTCATGAAGTTAGAATCATGTTTTCCATGCATTGCTTGTCTAAACAAACTTTATGTTTCATGAAGTTAGAATCATGTTGTCCATGCATTGTTGGTCTACATTGTTTAATAAGCTTGCTTGAAATAAAATATTTTCCTTTATTTAACAAAATAAAAAATATACAACCAACCTTGTTTATTTAGTTGTTTCTTTTATTCCTTTGCTAGAGGGTCATTACTTGTGGTATTGTATCATGTTTATGGAAGAAGATTGAAATTTTTTACATTTAATTAAATGTTTTCTAGAGGGTCATTACTTGTGGTATTGTATCATGTTTATGGAAGAAGATTGAATTTTTTTACATTTAATTAAATGTCTATTAAAATTTACAATTTCAATGGAATGTTTTGGAATTACTTTAATTTGTTTTCTTATTAAGGATCAATGTTCATCTCGTTGTCTTTGGCATTGGGTTAATATTGTTGTACACATTTTGCAATATGAATATTTGAGTGACTTTTATCTTGATATAAAATTTCAATAATTGTTAGATGGTGGCACCCCATCAATAAAATAGGGTGGGTGAATTTTCTTAATATTTTACATGTATTGATAAATAATATTATATTGGACAAGATGTGTGTACAACATGGAAATTTTAGATGGGTTTAGGCTTTGGATTATGAGAATATTACTATTTTGTGTAAGCTTTGCCAACAAACAAGGCATCTCTAGAATTGTTGTTCTCATTCACACTCCTCCTTGAAATAGAAAAAAGAACATAAACCTAAACCAAAAGGATGGCAAGCATGTGAGGCGATCATATCCAGATGATGAAGTAGACCAAAATGATGTTAATCAACACTCTAGTGTTCTAGAGAAGGATAACATTGTTTGTCTAGAAGTGTCAAATGAGGATAGAGATGAAGACACAAATACCGAGTTTTCCTACTTAAGGGTGGTAATTGTAGATGAAGCCCCTGAAAGAGGGAATGAAAAGACTTCATAAACCTAGTACCTTTCATTTGGGAAAGGAATTGATTCTATCTTTGCATGCATCCTAACTTCCTGACTTTTGAATTACAATTAGTCACTGTGGACCCTTCTTCATGAGGGTGGCATCGGGTTAAAAAGAAGAAAGAGAAAAAAAGTTAAGATAAAGATTATTTTTCATAGGAACAGGAATAAAAAGTACATTCTTTATATGTAACATATTTTTGTAAATGCAATATGCACTTGAAAAGTGTAATTTCCATTTAATTTTGAATAGAGATGGTCATTATTTCTTCGAAAAAAAATGAAAATAAAAATAATTTACTTAGAACAATGTCTTATATACATGACATTTTGATTACATATTCTAAGCATTGTTACTCACAAACAAGTACTCATAAAACACTTTATCTACCTACAACATGGAATCTTACATACAGTACATTTCCATTATATCTTTTAAAATCAATTGCTAACATACAAACAATCATAATATGTTTTAACTACATATGACATCGATACCAAGAGGGCTTGAGTTATTTTTTAAAACACACCCTCTCTCTTTTTTTCCAAGGAAAGAGACTCACGAAAACCCTCCGAGTACTTCCCCATGATCCATGGATGCTAAACGAGGTAATCCATTGGCCCTAATTATGGAGCCTCGCCCTAGGGGAATCAAGAGAGTCGAACACGTGACCAACAACAATCATACAAACTCATGTATGGCTTTGGACCAATTGAGCTAACCCTCGGGGCTAAAACATACCCCCTCTCTTATATGAATAAAGAAAAAAAAAATCATTCATCTTTTCCTCATGTAATTCAAATTTTGTATAAAGGAGAAATTTAGTGGAAATATTTTCTACCTTGTTTTAGGAAGTGCAAATTGTGGTTACAGTTCTTTTGCAACCTCTCTCTCATGGAAATTTTCTATTAAATCTTTGATTTTGATTCTTTGTGAGAACACAACCTTCATTATTGCATTGGAACATAATTGAACCACTTGACTCTTCATTGTCGTAGCATTGGAATATTATAGTATCATTAGATTATTCTTTCAAATACAATTACAAATAATTATTTCAATGATCAAATTTTGTCCAAAATAATTAAAAAAATATATATATTCAATTATAAATTATTTTAGATTTTATTTAAATAATTTATAATTGAATAAAATATAATATTTTTTTTTACATATGTTCCTAAATTTATTTGTGTTTGAGTAAAATATGATGAGAATTGTGAAGATGGACAAGCAAACTCTTGAATTGTACGTAAGGTTTCAGTTGGCAAGCACATTAGTTGTGCAAGCCATGGATTAATGATATTGTTGATAACTAATACTACTATTGTCTCGTAGAATTTAAACCATTTATTATACGATCTTACGTTTTACGAGGGGAACTGATCATAAACGATTGCAATGTGAATATAAGGACATGGCCAAGAAGCAACACCTTCAAGTTTTTGGAGGGGGGTCGAGGTATTGCGTAGGATACGAACTAGCCAAACTGAAAATGTCAATATTTCTGCATCATCTAGTTACAAATTTTAGGTGGGTATATGGATTTGATTTGAATCAACAAATTCTTAGTTTCCAGGAATCAGAATTAAATGTAAAAAGTCTGGTGATGATTTTTTGTAGTTGGGACAGATGTGAAGGAGAGATCATACAGTCTCCTCTTGTTCTCTGTAACATCCTACTCTATTGAGCACATGTTATTGACTTATTCTTTTAGGACACTTGTGTGCAAGTGATCCGATTATAGTACAAATGTTATTTGTTTTGACTGTGGATTTTACATGATGATGTTGATGGGTTGTGATTTATTGTTACTTGATATATGTATTGACAGATGATGTTGATGAGTTTACCTGAGTGTGCAGGACACATGACAAATTATAGATGTTGATGGCATCAATGGATCTCCTTGGATTCCAGATTGAGTCAAGGAGTGGATTGTATTGGTTTGAGTGTTTCATTTTACGCATATGTAACATATGATTGATATAGTATGATTTTGTATATGGATCATTGACAGTGTTTTGTCAATGGATGCAGGCTGACGAATGCTTGCTAATATGAATCACATAAGGAATAAAGGGGCCATGCACAAAAAACCAAACATTGAGGGAGAGGTGTGGCAGAGTCCTTGACACATCCTACTAGAACTCATGTCGTGGCTTTAATTGTAGGTTAATGATTACCTAGTTTGAGAGATCCATGATGTCGTGAGTGCAGACTGAGATAGTCGCTCACGAAGATTTCTAAGGGGCGCGCAATAAGGCAGAGTTATTATTCCTTAGAAGCCCTTAGTCTCTCACAAGGTCGACCGAGTGGAGTGTTGACTCCAAGGGTTGGAAAAACTACCAAAACCAGTCAAAGGTGGGTGGCACCCTTGGAGCACAAGAGTGTGTCTTGAAGGGCACGTATCATAATTAAAAACTTGAGTCAATAAATCTAGGTGGCCTAGAAAACATTGAGTTGATTTGACATTGTCGGATTTAAAATAATTAATTAAAGAATGTTTTTATTAATTTTAAATCCCCATAAAATTCTAAGTGTATTCTAAGACAAAGCCTAAGTCTAAGTTTAGTTAAGGGACTAAAATAAAATGTTAAATAAATTAAAAGATTAGAGATAAATCAATCTAAAGAAAAAGTGAGATAAATCTAAAGATTTGATATAATGCACATATGTGCAAGAAAATATTAAAAGAGAATTTTTAAAATAAGAAAGAATTAAATTATGAGAGAATAGGTGTACAAATAGAATGGTATCTAGAGTCTAGCTACCACTAGTCTAACTAGAAGAAGACTCGTATTTTAACTCTAACTCATATTTAGTAAGGAGACAGTCATTAAATGAGAATATGGGGAACAAAGAGACAACTAAGAGCGATTTAAGGAACACATTTGGGAAATGTGAGGGAAATTGACTTTTAATTAAAATAAAATATGTAATTACTTGTGCAACTTGGGGAGAGGGTGATAAGTGTGAGGATGAATAATCCTAATTTATTTAATTAAAAAGTTAATTAATTGTGCATGTGGGCATGTGTCAGTGAGGAAATTCCTATAAATTAAATGGTCTAGATGGGAAATATACACACTTGTTATTGGTAAAGTGATGCTGCCAAAATGGTTTTGATTGTGTTTTACTTGTGAGAGTTGGGAAACCACGCTTGATATAGAGTCGTGGTTTTACCTTACGAGGCAAGCTTGGAGCTAGAGTATTTTTGGTTTGTGTGTGTGTGGCCCCTTTGCGGCTTGGGGGGCTAACGGGGTTGAAGAGTACCCCTAGCATTGGTTGGGAGGTACCAGTGAAGTCTTTGTGATTAGCAAGTTGGAGTAAGGAGGAGCATAAGTGGTTGACGAACATCATCCACTCTCGATCTTCATTGGTTCCAGTATTTTATTTATGAAGTTGTTATTGTAGCAAGATTTGATTTTGTAGATTAAATGTTTGAGATTTCATTGAAATAGTTGTAATTATGATTTTTAATTAATTATTTCACTGAAGTTTTATGAAGTGATCTTGTTTAAATCTCTTGGGTTGCCCCCATTTATTTAGTTCATGACTCAGAGAAAACAATGTTGTCACTTCCCAAGTTAATCATAGTTCCTAATTTATAAATTCTTATGTATGCTTCAAGACAGTTGCATTTCTGGGAATTACTTCGATTTATTAAAATCGATGAGTATGTAATTCATGGTTTGAACTTCGCATCCTTAATTGCTTTCTGAAAACAAAATTGTAATTCATTTCTAATTAAATGACAATATCAATTTAGAGTTTCCTTGAATGTTGCCAGTCAATTTACAGTCTAATATCTTTATCGCTGCCAATTTTAGGCAAATGGAAATTGGGAACACTTACGATCGTTACCTTTTAAATCTCAAACCCGTAATTTAGGGATGTTTTATTAGTATGCGTCAAACCTTCCACATTTCCAAATTGAGAAATTTGTGTGGCCTCTGTAAGGATTATTTTCTTGTATAGAAACTCGGATTTAGTCAATTCGTTGCAAGTTTTTATGCATGCTGGGATTTACTTTACGGGTCTCTACATATTTTTGAAAACCCCTAAATTATTTTTGTGACCAACGTTGCCAGTGCTGGAACTAATGTTTGTTGGGTTGTTGTAGAGTTTTACATCTTCAATTTTAATTGTTGGAAGAAGTGGAGCCACTCTACGCGTTTAAGAACATATTTCTTAGATGCGTTGTTTTTATTTTAGACGTGATTTACGAATTGAATATGTGTGGAAGTTGTTGTCAAGCTAATGTTTGATCATCCATTTACCAAAAAAAATGTAGTTTCTATTATTTACTGTGTAAATGGTTGAACCCTTTTGCAAAAAGAAATGTTGTTGTGACTCTAGATCTAGATTGGAAACCTGATGTGATTCTTCGTGGCTACTATAAAATTTTATTACGAATTCAAAATTTATTTCCGTGAGATTGTTGCCCGACAAATGAACCCATAATTTAGTTATCTCGTTTCTCCTTTTAATTTTCCTACAACAAAAAAATGATTTATCCTGTAAAGCTTAATAAATGATGAACCTACCTGTTCGTTGCCATATAAGGTGAGAAGCTCAATATTAATTTAGTTTCCATCCATTAAGATTTTCAATCAAGGAGTCTTTTCGATTCCCATTGAGTTAATTTTGAATTTTATCAAAAATTAGTGTTGGATCCAGGATCGGATCAGGTGTCAGATCATGTGTCGAAACAGGTTGTGCACCGTTTCAAGGACTGTATTGGGTGTGTACAACTCTTGATTTGTTGCTTTGTTCCTTAGCTACTTGTGCTTGAGTTGGGCGTTTATTTTTGTGTGTTATATAAGTTGGGTTGGGTAAAAATTCTGATGAATTGATTGACACTTGCAAACCCTTATTCGAATTCTAAATTCTGAAAATAAAATTATGTTACAATGTTTTGTACAGTTCCGAATCCATTTCTGATTCAAAAAGAAAAATAAATTCGTTGCTCATTATAGTTTTGAAGACTCTGAACTTATTTTAAATCGTTCTGCTGGTGGGGAAATTTTGTGTTGATTTTTGTTAATTGGAATCAGTTCGTAGTGAAAGATTTGAATTCGCAGCTTGATATAATATTTTAAATCATTTTTTTTATACAAGAATATCATGGTTTGTTCTTTTGATTCAATCAAATTTTTCTAATTCTTGGGTCTCTGTTTTAGTCTTTGATAAACTTGAATGATTTTCCTCTTGTGCCTTTGAACCTCTGCCTTTATCAGATTGCAACCCCTATGATTTTTGAAACCTTTATTTGTTGCCCGTTCATTTTAATTCGAATTTATCAAAAATTTTGTTCTGTTTCAAGGTTTGGAACAAGTGTCGAAGCAAGTGTCAGATCAAGTGTCGGAATAAGGTCCAGAACGATTTCGGGATGGTGCTTCATTTTTGGTATTGTTCTTCTTTACAAAATAACAACTATTATGTCCACATGTTCGTTTCCACGTCAATGGAATTCTCACATTTATTTCTACAGTCTAATTTTTATCCTTGGTTCAATGATGGGTAGTTTCGCAAAGATTAGTGTTGGCCCTCGACCAAGTTTTGGAGAACCTTGGTCATGTTTGACCACTTTTGGGACTTCGACAGGAAGGTCGAAGACGGAGCACCCAGGGGAAGCGGAGATCACGGGATCTCACCCCCTTTTGTAGGCTTTTTGGGTTTAGGGTTTATGTAACGGGTATGGGATGTTGACCCATGGGTCTTACCCATGTTTAGCCCCCTTTTGTAATGTATAAATAGATAGCTAGGCGATGTAAGAAGAGAGCTAGTAGTGAATGTGTATGGCTTAATGCAAGTAGTTGTAATCGGCTTCGTGCATATTGTGTGTTCGGACTTGCAGAGCTAAGTGCAAGTGATTGTAAGAGGCTTTGTGCTTGGACTTGACTCGGGGAAGGAGGATCTGGCGAGGTGCATGCAAATATCTTGTCCTATGCGGAGTTGGTTTTGAGGCTTTGTGCATGTAAGAAGATTGAAATAAGATAATAAAGAAGACGAAGAGTTGGTGGATGTGTCCCCACGTTGGGGTGAACCATGTATATCCTATGTTGTGGTTGCTTTGTGCAAAGTGGTTGAAATGTTATAAATGTGATTTATGCTTAGTGTTTTCACATTTATGCATGTTAGATGCATCTAATATAGTAGCTTAGTGCTTTATGATGAGAATGAATGCTAGATCTGATCTATTTTTATGTGCTAAGTGCTTGGATGTGTTAGATCTTGTTGAATATTGTGTTGTTCTGTAATTAGGGTTTTAACTGCGATGTGAATAAGGGTTAAATACTAATGAATGCTAATTTATAGTAACCCACACAGGTCATGGGGTTCATCGTCGACCTTGCAGGCAAATGCGTCGAAGGGATGCAAATGAACTGGGTGAGCTACCTCGTCAACCAGTTGGAGAAAGATTGTCGTGATGCACATGACCAAGGCTATGAATTTCATTTTAGCTGGTTGCTAATTCTCATTGCCTTCATCGCTTGAGAGATGTCGGAAGGAGTGACCTTCCTTGAAATTGAGTCATCCGAACCACTGGCCACGAAGTTCACTAAGCTCTGGTATTCAAGCGACATGGAAAAACAATGGCAATTCAATGCGGTGTTCCACACATATTATTTACAACTGAAGAGGGTCATTGAATATTTCCCTCGCATGACGCTGAATACTCTACACAGGTTCAGGCCACTTGCGATGTTCCGCACAAATAGGCATTTCATTTACATCACTGCGCGTGGGGATGAACACAAGGAAGAGATCCAGTCCTATTACAAACTCAGAAAGGAGGACATGGAAGAAATAACCAAGGAATGGCCTGTAGAATTCCTTGTACCCATTGAACAGACAAAACTCTTCGACCCCAACCTCATCGGAAGTCATGTAGTCACTCGAGAAGAGTATGATTGATCCAGCAGCAGTAGAAGGAAGAAGTACAGGAAGTGAACAACGCATCAAAGGAAACAACACCAGAGTCACCCGAAGGAGGAGGATATGACGAAGTAGACCAAAAAGAAGAAGACAAAGGGGAAGAAAACTAGTAGGAACATGGCGAAGTGACACCGCCTAAGGGTCCCATCACGGAGGCTAAGGCATCCAAGAAAAGAAAGGTTTCCTCGAACAGACCCTCAGCACGAAAGAAGAGTCATGTGGATAACCCTCAGTTACAGACTGTACTTACTGTGGATGATATTGATCTCATCATTGTCGCTATATCAGATACCTCATAGGACATTTTTCAGCGAAGCGAAGCCAAACAAGAACCAAGTTTTGACAGGAATGAAGCAGAGCTCAAAGGGGTACAATAGGCTCTTTATTCGAGTCGTGTAGTGTCTATTGTGCCATCATCATTAGGGGGGTATAGAAGAAGGAGACGAGTCTGCCTAGCTATGTAGGTTAGCAGATTCGACCGAGGCTCACCTTTGTTAGGTCCAGGAGGAAAAGGAGTAGGCCTTAGAACAATTTCGGGTTGCGTAGCAAGAGAAAGATGACCTTTGGGCGAAGTTTGTAGAAGATAAAGTGCAGATCCAGAAGGAAAAAGAATAGTTGCTCACAGAGAAAATGGGAGTCAAGGAGGCAGTCACCAGAGCACTTTGCTTTGTGTCGGGCCTCGTACAGATAGAAGAAGACACAGTGGAGAGTCAAGTGGAGAAGCTCGCTAAAGCTATTCAACAACTTCAAGCAAGAGTGGCAGAACTGGAACTACAAGCATTGTCAAGCACTCTACAGGAAGTGCGAGACCAGAGAGAAGAAACTATCAGGAGCGCAGTAGAAAGAATCAAGGCGTTAGCCTCAGAATGCAAGCAATTAAGTAATCAAAGTGCGCAAACTTATGAACACCTTACAGAGGATCTATAACTATGGACATTAGAGTCACAACTCCAAGAAGCAAAGCAACAAGCAACGACAGTGCAAGAACAATTGAAGGTATTGTCAGCAGTCAAGAAGATGAAAAGGTCACAAGAACAGCGTGCATTTCAGCAGCAGGTCCATGCCATCCAGAGTAAAGTCATGGAAGTGACCCAGAGGCTCCAACCAATGTAGGACGAAGCATGCACAATTTTTTAGGAAATCGAGGGACAAGGTGCACAGTTGGAACAAGTGGTCACCTCAGTGGACCAACGCCTGGAAGGACCTGTCACTGAGAAGGTCATCCAGGAGTTCGTCGAGCAGGAGGCTCTGGCAAAGAAGCAAGTCGAAGCAACTCGAGCCAAGCTCGAGGCCTTCGAAGTGGATTTTACCATATCAGAGTCACCCGGGACAAGTCACAGATGAGTGTTGTGGGCCCGTTGGCCTTCGACCAAGTTTTTGAGAACCTTGGTCATGTTTGACCACTTTTGGGACTTCGACAGGCAGGTCGAAGATGGAGCATCCAGGCGAAGCAGAGATCGCGGGATCTCGCCCCGTTTTTGCGAGATTTTTGGGTTTAGGGTTTATGTAAAAGGTATGGGATGTCGGCCCGTGGGTCTTACCCATGTTTAGGCCCCTTTTGTAATGTATAAATAAATAGCTAGGCGATGTAAGAAGAGAGCTAGTAGTGAATGTGTATGGGTTAGTGCAAGTAATTGTAATCGGCTTCATGCATACTATGTGTTCGGACTTGCAGAGCTAAGTGCAAGTGATGGTAAGAGGCTTTGTTCTTGGACCTGACTCGGGGAAGGAGGATCTGGCGAGGTGCGTGCAGATCTCCTGTCCTATGCGGAGTTGGTTTTGAGGCTCTGTGCATGTAAGAAGATTGAAAGAAGATAATAAAGAAGATGAAGAGTTGGTGGACATAGCCCCACGCTGGGGCGAACCACTTATATTCTGTGTTGTGGTTTCTTTGTGCAAAGTGGTTGATATGTTATAGATGTGATTTATGCTTAGTTTTTCCATCTTTATGTATGTTAGATTCATCTGATATAGTAGCTTAGTGCTTTATGGTGAGAATGAATGCTAGATATGATCTATTTCTATGTGCTAAGTGCTTGGATGTGTTAGATCTTGTTGAATACTGCGTTATTCTGTAATTAGGGTTTTAACCACGATGTGAATAACGATTAAAGACTAATGAATGATAATTTCTAAGTGCTCTGTTAAGTATTGTGATCACAGATTTGTGTCCCAGCTAGATTGTAGACACTTGAGTCTTGCAACCCCCCCTGCCTCTACCTCAGGTGAGACTTCATCTGCTTCGCAGGTGTTTCCGAAAGGGCCAATAGTTAGGGTTTTGTTGGTGTGTTGTTGAAGCGTTGAACCCTGGGTTTGCCCCTATGCCAACAATTAGCTTCATTAAGGGCATGTTTCTACTGAAATTCTAGAACTAAGAAATTGTGGTCAATGCTTTCTTATTGTAAATCATGATTTTGAAGGGGACATGTTAACTACCTTTTATTTTGCAACTCATGTCCCTTGATTTCATTTTCATTGTCTTTAAAATTAAATTTTGTTTTATCAGAAAATTTGTTGTTTCAAGGTCTGGATTAAGTGTCGGATTAAGGTATGGATTGAGTGTCAGATTAAGGTATGGAACGAGTGTCAGATTAAGTTCTAGAACGAATGTCATATTTTTCTGCACACTGGATCAAGGGTTGGGATAGATTCTGGAACTCCTTCTTTGTTTCTTTACTATGTAGATATAATTTAGCATATAAATAATTTTATTGTTAATTAAGATTGGGTCTGCCTAAATTCTTAAATGGATTTGTAAGTTAGCATTGAGTGCTTTAATTATTGTTTAAATAAGACTTGGGTTTTCTTAATTTTAAGGGATTGTAAGTTAGTAATGAGTTCTTTATATATTCTTAAAAGGACTTGGGTCTTACTTTAATTTTCTTAAATTGATATGTAGGGCAGCTTGACTTCTATCTGCATTTACTTATTATGATTGATCTTCTTAAAGTCTCTATTTGGGATAAGTAAGTGGGTATATGTAGTCGCGTTATCTTGCTTAATATGTTTTTGGATCTTCTTAGTTTTTTTTAAATGGGTTTGCAAAGTGGGATGATTTCTTATCATTTCTTTTATGATTTTCTTATAGTTTTTAAAAGTATACTTAAAGTAGTGATAAATCCTTTATGTATTGCTTAAGCGGATTTTCTCTTCTTATGGAACCCATTGGATATATAAATTAGAATTGACTCATTATGATTGTATTTGCACTTATGATTCTTATTACTCTTGATGTATTATTTCCTTATTCAAAATTACACTTAAGCATTGCTTGGAAGATTGATTAAGTAGATGGTCAAGTATGTTGATAATTCTAGTCTTGAATAGCGGTGTATGATTGAAATAATGCGATATAGATACTTCCTTGTTCCTCGGAACAGTCTTCAGTCCTGAGACCTTAAGTGGTCAAAATCAATCGGATGAATCATGGACTTGATGTTGCTTATGTGTCTTGGAGGTCCTAAACATGCATGATAGGTTGGGTGGGTAGCTTCCTTATGTTATGTTTATAAGATACAATTGGTTGAATAATAGTGATGTTTCTTTCAGTTGATTGTGATGAAATTGATTGTGTAGTTATTAATATATGTTATGACGCAGTTTCACTTGTACTAATGTTCGTTGAAAAAAAACATTCACCTCTTTTTTACATCACTAATTGTTGTTGTAACAGAGGGGACGTTGCATATGGTATCAGAACGGGTTCAACCCTGCGACATTGGACTGTTACACCTTCCACAGTGTTAAACATTTGATTAAAAACATATCGCTAATTAAATTTTGAAAATTGCCATGCTGGTAATCATGGTTAAAGGACGTCGTGGAGGTAGATGACATGGTGTTGCAGGAACAAGTGTGACGCCTCTGATAGCATCCACACTAGAGGGGTCTAACCTCCAAGGAGAAGAACAAATCATTGAGCATGAACAGGTTGTTGTGGGGGAGGTGGTAGGTATGATGAGATCCTTCCAAAGGATGTGAGAGGCTTTGATTAACTGACTGGATTGAGATGAGGGCAGAGTGTATGTACCCAATGAGTGTTCATAGCATGCTCTTGCTAGTAGTGTTGGCATACACAGAGAACTTGAGAAGGTGAAGTTTCTTGAGTTTATGGGTTCCACGGATGGCTTAGTCATCGAGGCATGGTTGGAGAACATGGCGATGTGCTTCACACTTCATGATTACACCTCCAATCTGAAAGTCTGCATGGTGGTATTTAAACTGAAGGGGAGTTCTCTTCTATGGTGGAATATGCTCATACCTCAACTAAACATAGTCGTCGAAGACGTTTCATGGGAGTTGTTCGAGAAATGGTTTCATGAGAGGTACTTATCCGAGGAATTCATTGAGCGCTAGCTTAATGAATTCAATGCTTTACGACAAGGTGATCGTACGGTACCATAGTATGAGGCCATATTCATGGAGTTTCTTAGGTATGCCCCACATCTGAACATGGAGAATTTGAAGTTCAACAAGTTTTTGTTTGGACTTAACTTCAACATTTGTGCGAAGGTGAGTATTCTAATGCCTCAGAAATTGCACGATGCAGTTCAGAAGGCCCGCATAGCTGAACAACGAGGAAAGGATTATTGATTGTAGTGGTAACTTGGGAAGTTTTGTAATAAAGGTAGACATTTATGTCATGATCTTAGGATCTTTTGACATAGTGATAGGCATTGACTGGTTAGAATCGCATGATGTGATACTCAACTGCAAGACGAAACGGTTAAGTTTGACAGATGATTTGGGACAAAGTAAAGTGATTTTTGGAAGAAACTAGGGAGTGTCCTTGAGGTTTATATCTTCCCTACAACTACAGAAGAGCATGCGCAAAGGATGTAATTTATATGCAATCTTAGTGCTAAATGAAAAGGGCGAGGAGAAAGGATTAGAAAACCTTCCAGTAGTATGAGAGTTCACAGACATGTTTCCAGAAGAGTTACCAGGTTTACCGCCCGAAAGAGAGTTGGAGTTTACAATTGACTTGAAACCTGTAACTGAACTGATAGCAAGAATGTCATATCGAATGTCAACGCCTAAGCTGCAGAAGTTGAAAATGCAATTAAAGGAGTTGTTATACTTGGGAATTATATGTCCAAGTGTGTCACCTTGGGGTGTGTCGGTTATTTTTGTAAGAAATAAGGGTGGATCATGGAGACTTTGTATTGACTACTATCAACTGAACAAGGCGACGATCAAGAATCAGATGAAAGGAGCGACTATATTTTCAAAGATTGACTTGAGATCAAGATATCGCCAATTACATATTAAAGGGGAAGATATCCCTAAGACCACATTTAAGATGAGGTTTGGACACTGAGTTTATAGTTTTACCATTCACATTGACAACGACACCCCGGGGTATTCATGAACTTGATGAATGAGGTGTTTTGTGAATACTTGGACATATGTGTTCAAGTATTTATTGATGACACACTAATTTATTATCAAACGAAAGAAGAACATGACAAACATTTAAGATTGGTACTACAATGTCTACGAGAAAAACAAATTGTACGGGAAACCATCGAAATGTTCTTCTTACCAATTGAAGATTCATTATTTGGTACATATCATATCTGATGAAGGTATCATTGTGGATCCAACGAAAGTAAAGGCTATAATGGAATGGCCTACACCAATAAACGTACACAAAGTACGCAAGTTTGTGTTTTTAGCTAGATATTACCGACGATTCGTTGAAGGTTTTTCAAGGATAGCAAATCCGATCATGAAATTGCAAAAGAAAAACAAGAAGTTTGTTGGGATAGATAAATGTGCGGAAGCATTTAAGAAACTTAAAGAGTTATTGACGACAACACCAATACTAAAAGTCTCCGACATGGACAAGGAATTCTTGGTATGCACAGACGCATCCAAAGAAGTTTTAGGCAGCGTTTTGATGCAAGACGGTCGAGTGATCGCTTACATTTCAAGGAAATTGAGAATGCATGAGGAGAACTACGCAATGTATGACTTGGATTAATTGGATATTGTATATGCCTTGAGATTTTGGAGACATTATCTGATTGGATGAAAATTTGAATTAAAGACTAATCATTTTGGAATGCAACATATATTTAGGCAGAGTGACTTGAATGCACGACAAAGGCGTTGTTCAAGATTACTTAGAGAATACGATTTTGAGATTACTTACATTAAAGGAATACTGAACAAAGTGGCAGATGTGTTGAGTTGGAGACCATGCAAATTATTTGAAATACCTCTTAAGACCAATCTTCAAGAATAGATTCTAGCGTTGCAGATTGTAATGATCCCAAGCCATTATGCAAGGATCATCACGGTTTTGGTGTCTTTTTAAAAAAAAAACTGAGTGAGGTATTTCGTCAAACACTTTGTTGATCTACTTGTTTAGATGTGTTTATATGTGTGTATGTAGCAAATAACAGAAAGAGATAACCATGGAACATACGTCAACCATATGCAATAAGATAGACAAGCCAAAACATATCAAATCTTCTTTATTCATAAAATAGAAGAACCTGCTACAATGGAGATGCCGATCTGGAATGCTCAACAGATGGCCAAGAAGATAGACAATAGATATGAGCTGCTACAAAATGCTCCCACTAATACAAAGTAATGCCTCCAAAGGCTAAATAAGAAATGAAGATCAATACAAGCAAATCTAAATGCCAAACTCTGCAGCTGAAGAATGCCACGCTCCAATAGAAGGTTGAAACCCTTAATAACTCGGCTCTGATGCCAAAAGTGTCCAATCACCCTAAGAAATATGCCAACTGATAGATCGGGTGATGGTAAGAATAACCCAGGTGCTCGAATCTCCAAGATCCCTCTCAATCTCTGTAGATCTAAAATCCCCCACTGAATGGTGCGCCCCACTGGATGACTGAAGCCCTAGATAATTCGGCCCTGCTGAAGGAGGCCTCCAAATACTCTGAAACTCTCCAGAAATATAGATCGGGAAACTGCAATTCACTAGGTGAAGTCTCAGGGTCAGATATGAACTGTAACCCCTCCAAACTGACTAAATATGAATCTCAAAAACGCCCTCCTTCTCTTCAATTCATCCCACTGCTCAAGAAATAATTTGAACCATGAAACTCTCTTAGAAAGCACTAGGAATGATGGTGAAGCCTCTGCAAGAAGAACCCAAGTGACGGAATCTCCAAAGACCATGCCAATCTCCTACAACGAATCTCTCTCCAAGGATGGTGC